>VWZD01012268.1:915567-982298 GCA_013396695.1 Sakesphorus luctuosus
CCGCCGTCGGGGCCATGAAGCGGGCGCACCCCGAGTACAGCTCGTCGGACAGTGAGGAGCTGGACGAGGCCATCGAGGTAGAGAAGGAGAGTGCAGACGAGAATGGGTGAGCTCAGGCAGGGTGGGCACCGTGGGGCTGCGCGGCGCCCCCTTCCCCCATCGGCCCCGTGGAGCCCCGAGACCCCCGACCCCCCGTGAGGCCCTCACGGTGACCGGTATCCCGCTGCTCCCCGCAGGAACCTGAGCTCGGCCGCGGGCTCCATGTCTCCCTCCACCACCTCGCAGATCCTGGCCAGGAAGAGGCGCCGAGGGGTGAGTGCCCGCCCGCCGGCCGGCCGCGGCTCCCCGCAGCCCGGGCCGGCCGCCCCTGACCCCCCGCTTTCTGCCCTAGATCATCGAGAAGCGCCGCCGCGATCGCATCAACAACAGCCTGTCCGAACTGAGGAGGCTGGTGCCCAGCGCCTTTGAGAAGCAGGTAGCGCCCAGCGACCCTCCGCGCTGCCTCCCTCCGCTCCCGGCGGGGAGTGTCACCCCCTCGGTAGCGTCTCTGTTTCAGCCTAAAATGTTTAGTGCTTCCCCTTCCGTCCTAGGGATCAGCCAAGCTGGAAAAAGCAGAGATTCTGCAGATGACTGTCGATCACCTGAAAATGCTGCATACAGCAGGAGGGAAAGGTAAAGTTTCGTGCCCGACAGTGGGGACAGCAACTCTGCAGAGAGGTTGCTGTGAGAGGAGCACATTCCCAAGCGTTGGGTGTGCAGTGAGCTGAGGAGTGCTTGGAGAAAGTGGACGGCAGCTCTCATATGTTTCATCAGGAATTTGGGGCTTTCTCCTACTTGACAAGATTTGCGGCATCGCTAGTACTGAAGGGTTTTGCATTGTTAGCTCCGAGTTGTTCTAGAGGAGCGTGACTGTGGGTTTTCCTAGCAATGGGTCAGCACTGTGAAGTGAATCAGCTTTTGGCAGCTTGGAAAACATAGTTATTGTTGTTGTCTAATGTTTGTTTCTGAAAGTTCAGAACAGAACTAGGAAAAAATACAGGATGAAATAAGTGGTGAAAAGAATTAATGAAAATGGTGAAAGGCGCTTTTAAGAAAAAAGTACTTTGCCTGTTTAAATCCCCTCTGATAAGTTAGGACTTATGTTTCTAATGAATTTCACTGTGCTGTGGTTTTGCTTGCACGGGGGAGACATGGAAAGAACAAAAATACTTTTCTCCAGTGGCAGTGAGCAATTCCAGTTTAAAAATGGCAGTTTGTGGCTGGTCTTGGGACTTGCAGCATCACAGCACAGATATAAAAGAAAAGCTTGTTAGACAAAAAAAAGAAAAAAAAGGAGCTTGGCAGCTAGTCTATAGCTGGGAATACTAACCACATCCAAGTGAAATATGCTTATAGGGGAGGGTGGAGTGGGAAGGCTACTTGTAGACAATTAACTAGCAAACAGCATCTTAAGACTCCATTCTTTGTTCTTTTCTTTCTTAGGTTATTTTGATGCTCATGCTTTGGCTATGGACTATCGGAGTCTAGGGTTTCGAGAATGCCTGGCTGAAGTTGCTCGATACCTGAGTATCATAGAGGGTCTGGATGCCTCTGATCCTTTGCGAGTTCGACTCGTTTCTCATCTCAATAACTACGCCTCTCAACGGGAAGCAGCAAGTAGTGCACACACTGCCATTGGACACATTCCTTGGGGCAGTGCCTTTGGACATCACCCTCACATACCTCACCCGTTGCTGCTGTCTCAAAATGGGCATGGTAATACCAGTACTGCAGCATCTTCTACAGAACCACATCACCAGACCAGAATTGCTGCCCCACATGCTGAAACTTCCTCACTCAGAGTGCCCCCAAATGGCAGCGTTGGACCAGTGCTCCCTGTGGTCACATCTACTACCAAACTATCTCCTCCACTTCTCTCCTCCATGGCGTCTCTGTCTGCGTTCCCCTTTTCATTTGGCTCCTTTCATCTGCTGTCCCCCAACGTGCTGAGCCCGTCTACGCCAACTCAGGCAGCAACCCTTAGCAAACCATACAGACCCTGGGGGACTGAAATCGGTGCCTTCTAAGAACTAACGCTTTAGTAAGGGTGGGAAAGCCTACAAACCTAGCTGAGCTGGGTTATGCCACGCTTAAAATTGAAGTTCTTAGTAACTAGCACAAAGGTACAGCTTCACCTTAACCAAGTCTGTCTAAAAACTGTCTCATTGGATTTTTCTTTTTGTTTTCTACATTTTTGTATTAACAGGTTTTTTGGGTTTTTTAATAGTCGCTGAAGTTTTCCAAAATAAAATTACAGTAGTGGTTTGTTAACACTTGTGTTAGATCTCTGTTGAGCATTTAAATAACTTTTGTAAACAGTTTGCTTCAAATGTTTCATTTTTCCTGAGTACATCAGACTGGCTTTTTATGGAGAGATATCACCTATTAATGTTAGTGATGGCCTAGTTTTCTTATTAATTTTTCCAAGACCATTCTTCTCAGCATTAATAAGCTGTGGTTTTGTTAGTATTTTGACATCGAGATGTTCTATAAAGAATTACTCTTTTTGTAAACTGTATTTCAGTCTTATATTTCTGAGCAAAGCGTTGACAAATCAGATGGATCTGCTTGACCAGCTTTATCTAAGAGCCCAATTATTATTTCTTCTGCAGTGGTTTGGTATATTTGGCAATCTTATTTTAGTCCCTAGTGGACATTTACTTACATCTCACAACCACTACATTATTTCTTCCACTGAAAGGAGCAGTCTGAGTAGGGGGAGTGCAAAAGCCAAATTGCACAGGGTATTGGTGGTGGGTTTAGTTGCTGGGGAAGTTAAGGGAAATAAAGTTGTCAGCTGCAGTTGTCTTCCAGCCAGAGCTGGTCAGATGCATATTCATTTCAGAAGGCCAGATTCTGCTCTGAGTTACAGTGGAGTAATTGTTTTATTAGCCTGAATTCTTGGGTGTCTGAGATCACTCTTCCTCTCTGAGCTTCAAATTTTCACCTGAAATGAATGATGCCGGTATTTAAATAGCCAATGGAATGGTACAGTGGAACCTGTTCAGTGCACAGCCTTGTTTAACAGATGCATCCTAACCAGTTGATTTTTCTATTACGTTTTACTTTTAGGTGCAGTTCAGTGCCATTCCTCATTTTGTAAGGGCTCTGCTGTGTTCTTGTGTGTGTGAGAGTGTGTGCATGTACATGTATATTTTGTTTGATTTTGTGAGAATCTTAATCTGAACAGGTTTATTGAGGGAGTTCCATTGGATGGGGTTTGCCTGCTCTTGTATCTGTGTTGTGGCTAAATAAAGGAGAAAGAACAAAGTATTTTAAATGACATGCTTGTCTGGTATATATCAGGGGAGAGTTCTATGCCTCTAGGTATCACAGGAGATGTCAAACAATTGCTGCTTAGTCCTGCCATGGGCATTTGTATTTACTTTTTTCTCAGATATTATGGCATACATAGCTACACTAGCTGAGTACATGAAGAACCACAGGGCCTTGGAGTAACAGTTGAGGGAAGGAAAACGTAGGATTTGTTTTGCACGTCCCTTTTATGTGCCTGGCAGTGTATGGGCAGACAGCGAAGATACCAGGGTTTCTGCTAAAGAAGAGGTTAAAGCTGCACTGCACTTGAATATTCTTAGGGATTTGCATTAATATTAAAAAGTTATCATCTATACAAATGCAGAGTTGTTTTCTGTCTAACTCATGAAATTCTTATCTGTCCTATAGCTCTGTAGCAAAGTTTTGTACCTTACAGTCTGGTTTAGCTCACAGTCAGTCTATTAGTGCAGAATCTACCCAAAGTCTCCAACTGATCCTGCATTTGTTACTGAGAAGTACCACTAGTGTCTAACACTTTAAGTAACAACCTGCCAGGATTACAGGTAGATAAGTTTTCTCCAGATGCAGTTGATCCTACCTGCAAATCTCTACCTGCAGAACATCACCAGCTTCTGGAAGTACTTCATTTCTTTCCTGTGCATTTGAATTTATAGTATACTTGTGTCGGTAAATGGCACATCCTTGTCTGGATTTAGCTCTACCAGAATAGCAAAAAGAGCTTAGCCCTGTGGGAGACGAGAGCTTTGTTTAAAGAGGGGCTCTCGGGCCAATTAAGGAGTGGCATTGATGAGAGGCTTTCTCGGAAGAAGGATTGCTGTGAGGCTGGAAAGAGCGGGAGAGCATTCAAGTGCATAACCTTGTTTTACCTTCCTCCCGAGGCTGTAGGAGACCACTGCTAGAAGTGAAATGCAAAACACTGTGGGAGCTAGAAATACATAGGTGTTATTAAGGAGAGATTATACAGCATAGTATTTCATGTAGAAACCTGAAATAAGAGGCTGTAAAATTCCAAATCCAGTTTCCTTTCACTGTGTGTATTGTCTCCTGTTTAATTACGCTCTGCCCTGTCCCTAACAGGTTTTTATAGCAAATTAACAACTCCTACCTAGAAGATTGCTATAGTGCATGCAACTATTCTTTAGCTCTTTTAATAAATGGCAATGCTTCTCAGCCTTTTAATGGTTATTTCATTGACATTCAAATGACTTTGCCTCCCTCTAAATAGCTGGCTCTTTTGTGTAGAAAGACCCCTATAATTATTTTTGTCCCACTGTCCTACCCTTGAATGGACTTCAGAAGCAGAGTGCAATAAAAGTTTAGCTGCTGGTGTTTGTTTCTATTTCCACTGTCTTCTCTTTCCATTACCAATGACAAAGGTATTGATGAAAAGTACTAATTTTATTCAACTTTTGCAGTAATTCAGTCTTAATTTTTAGGAACTCAAAATCTACTGATTGTTATCAGAGATGAACGAATTCTAGGAAATCACAAAAACTATTAATTCAAAAGGGACAAGCATGGCCCAGAAGCTGAAACATCAGGGTTGTAACTCTAGGGCTGTATTATTATTTGTGCTGTTAATTTTGTACATCTGGCTTGGCAATCACTTTATTCATCTCAGGCTTGCCAGCTGTAAAACAGGTAGGGCAGTGTTTGGTCTCTTTTCCTCAAGAGACAGTGGTAGCTGGAAATTTTCTATATTGATGATAAATGCTGTTGTTCCTAAAAAAACTACAGTTCTGAGATGTTCTGCTATTTTTCTTTCCTTTAGGATGCTGAGTTTCTAAAGACAAACAGAAAGGCAAAATAAACTTGGTTCTATGAGCAACAGATATCTCCTGAGCCCAAAACATTTACTTGTTTACCCTATTGCAAAAGAGCAACTCGTAAGCAAAAGTGTAACCAGAGGGATGCCGGAGAAGAAAGGAAATGCATATGTGACTTGATCCCATGACCCCCCCAACCACCTTCAATTGCTTTGGATGAAATGTGTTCATCTGGAAATCCTAAGGCTAAAGCTTTATGTGGGAAGTAAGATGATGTGCTGGTTCATATAAGCTAATATTATCTTTCTTTAAAGAAATCTCGATTTAAATGCAGAATAAATTTAAAAAGCTGGTAAATACTGCAAAAAAATCAGATGCAAACCTCTGGAAATGTGTTCTGTGCTTTGGCATAGACAAATAGCTAATGAAAGTGACATTTTTTAGCTTTTGGAAAAAAGCTGTCCGTAGTTCTTTTGACACTTTCTGTTCAGTGCTCCTGTCTTCACACTAGTAGCATGACAGAGTTTATTAGGATCATGCTGAAAACCCCATGAATCCTGGCTATTGCTCTCTTCACTCACACATCAACATGAGAGTCCCCAGGTGACAGGAGCCTTCCTAAACTATTGCTTAGTGGTGGGAAGACAGCCAGTTTGGGTTTTTTTCAGGCAACAAATAAGCCCAAGTGAGCACAGAGAAACTGAAATCCTTCTTCCTGTTTTATATTGTGTGTATATTCACTAATGTTTCTTGCCAGAAACTCCCAGTTTAAATTTTAATGCACTCTACATGAAGCTGGAAGTCTCTAGTGAGTAATGTAGAGGTCATGGTCTTTGTGCTGGAAGGCAACAAAAATTATTTACAAAGCCCTTTCCTGAGGCCTTACATGAAAGGTTGCAGAGATGGATTGTGGTACTTGTGACTCAGTAAGTTAAGACACCAGTATGTCCATGTATTAACCAGCATACCTGGCCTCATAGGGTCTGTGTGTGCTTGGTCTGTAACTGAATGCCTCACTCTCTACTTGCCCAGCTTATAAATAAAAATTAGAACAGTCCCTTTCTTCTGGAGCCAGAAGATGTGAGCATTGGCTCATGATTGCAATATAGTAGCTTGACTGTTGTAATAAATGTTGAAATGCCGATACCTACTAAGATACAAATACTTGAAGGTGTCTTTAGTAGTCTGAAGTGTTTGTTTGGTGAAAATTTTTATTAAAGAAGCGCTCAGGTATTATATGTTGTTCTCTCCTATCCCAGCTAGTCCCACATAATCTTTTCTCTAGAAAATTCTACTGATTATTCATGCGGCTTGAAGGAGTAGATCAAACTGCTTTGCTCTGACCCATGCTATGTGCAGCCTGCCCAAGCCTTCCCAGCAAAGTTTGTAGACAGAGGCTCTCTTCCACCTGTTTTTTTCTTTTTTTTTCCTCTTCAATAAATCATGTGATACAGCTGTATAATGCAGGAGGCATTTATCTAAGTGCTCAAGACAGCTGAGCACTGGGGGCATTCTCCTCTGCTTATAAAGCCCTTAACCATATTACATTGCTTGGACTTTTCAGAGTCTTTTACCAGGCTGCTCACTTCAGGAAAGGAACAGGAGAGTAGCTGGAAGCATATCTGCACATCTGCACTACTGCTCATTGGGTCAGCCTCAACACTGGGAGGCCTCTGCAGACCACTCTTTTTTCTCTGCGTTGAAAAGACTTCTTGGAGCTTTTCAGGTGGCTTGTATTTTTCCAAGGAAAACTGTAAAGTCGAGGCACAGGTATTAGTAACAGGTTAAACAGGTATGTGCATTTCTCTGTTTCAGTTTCTCTCTGCACTGCATTCGCAGGAAAAAGATGTTGTGAGTGGAAGAGTTGGTGAAACAGCTTCATGAGAGAATAGCAGGAGAAGGAAGGAAGGCTGATTTGCAAGATCAGAGGAAAACTGAGGCTGTGAACAGATGAATGAAGAGCTGCATTGTTTGCATTGCCTGTGGCAAAGATACGGAAATACCTGACATCAGATGAAAAAATAAGCCGCATGCCAGTATGTAGAGGATTCAGAGAGGGGAAGGTAATACTTGGTATTCCTAATTTTACTCAGTAAGCCAGAATCAGATGAGCAACATAGAAACAGCAAAGGGCTGAAACAAACGTGTGAATGTCCATATTGAATTTGCTGGGTCATCTCACTGTCTAGGGAGAAATCAGGGGTAGTTGGACTTATTGGCTCTGAAAATGCATCACAGCATGGTTTACTGATTGCATTTGTACAGTCTGGTCAAGTTAGTTAAGGAAGTCAAGGAATTAAAGCATGAGAGGGGGCTGACCCAACTTGACAGAGAATTTGAGACATCAGGATGACTGATAAGTGCACCTAATGACTGGTAGCCTCTTCAACAAATCCCTGAGCCTTCATCAGCAATTGCCTCATAGCTGCTATTGCAGCCACTTAGCTCCTGGATTTTGATAGGGTGTTTCTGGACATGGCTTACCCATCTACATAGGTATGTGGTCCTTCACCATTGTATGAGTAGGGCAGGTGCACGTTCTGAGCAGTAGCACAAAATTAGTTCTTTTAGTGAAAGTGAGTATGGAGCCTCCTTCTGAGATAAGGGAAATCTGGTAGAGAGAACACAGAGCTGTTGTTTCATATTATGTATCTGCTGTAGATGGTACTGATAATGACTTGGTAATGCTGCTTCTTATTGTTACCAAGTCTGACTTCTGTAAGAGTAGAGGACGTTTCAGAGGCTGGATTTAAATAGCAAAATTAAAATGAGAAAAATTGTCATCTGTTGCTATTCGGTGATGATTATGTGAAACTGTGTGGATTGGATAGTGATTAAAAATCACTGGGCATCCAAAGGCAACTGAGGTGTGTGCTGTAGGAACTCTTTTACCTGCTCCACAGCAGGTATATCTGGTTTTTACTTCATCAGGAAAACATCAATGTGATTGAACAATGTTCCCTGTATAATGTAGATGCCTAACTGTCTGTAGATTGCCCCTTTGAATTTCTCTGGGATTCATTGTTTCTTCTGTTAAGAGGAAATTATCAACAACAAGAGGAAATCCTGTACTAGTACTGAATAGTCCTTTATTTTAAAGGTACTTCCCTTCTTGTGGGAATTGTATATAATCAGAACAACACTCCATAAACCAGATGAATTATTTTAGAAGGAGACAGGTCAGCCTTTTATTTAAAAGGTCTGACGTTATTGTACATAAGAAAATCAATTGTTAGAGTGGATGACATTCTTCCACTAGTTGCCTGTGCTTCCCAAAGGTGGGGCAAAGTTTAAGGCATTGGTAACAGGAAGCCCAGGCTCCTTAGAGACTTTCATGTTTTCTGGAGCATGCAATGACAGACTGACTCTTTGCCCCCCAAAATAGCACCAGGAATAAGAATGATTAAACTTTACCCTGTTGAAAATTGGCATAGGTAGAGATGGCAACGGTGCACACACCTGTGGACTAAAAGCAAATATCCATTAGGTTGGTGTGGGCAGCGGTAGGATGCATTAGTCAATGATGTGCTGTAAATGCTGTGCAAGCAGAAAGAGGAGCTGTTTTGAAGACGAACACTTCCAACAGGTTTCCAAGATGTGGCCTTCCATACTTCAGTTCCAGTTGCACAGACCTTTCCCACATAAACCAGTGTGGGCTGAGCAAGAGCAGGTGCTGTTCCCACATGAAGCCAGGGACTGAACTACCATATGGTTACAACTGTGTCCTGAGATTTGGGGCACCAAACCAACAAGCACACTGAGAGGTGTGACTGTATTTGTAAAGCTATATGGTTGTCAATCCCTCATCTGTTAAATCCGTGCCTGTTTCAAAGGACGGGGTTGAAAACCCCTCTGACCCAACTAGCCATGAAGCTCTGAGAGACCTGAATGAGTCATATAGTCAACGAAAGAAGCTAAAGCAAAATACACAATGGAGCTCTAAAAGTCTGTGGGATGTTATTGTTTCAGGAAAACTTTGTCTAATTTTTCTCTCCCCTCTATGAGGTAAGAAGGCTCCCTGCTTCTTCATGGTGCTGACAGAGGTTTGTGGGACTCTTTACACAGCACTCTCAGACCCAATCTCACCCTGCCAGTGAACAGACTGAAGGCTTGTTTTCCACTCCTGCAGCACAGCAACATCCCAGCCTGAAAGTACAGCTTCAATGGCAGGGCTGGCTGAGAGCCACAGGGGCCCAAGACTGGGAATTCCCATGGTATGCCCCCAGGGACAAAGCTGAAGGAGTGACGCATCAGGTTTCCGGGTAGAAAAATCCCTTTTTTTTTTTTAACTGCATTAATATCCTCATAATGTGCTAGGCAGACAGTCTGACTTTATGCATTTTTTAAACAAAGAGGGAGCAATAATGAAATTATTCTTTAGCTTTCATTTTGGTTGCATACCTTCTAATGGAAATGAAAAAAAGTTCACAATCCCTTCTTATTGCCAGTCTTCTCCTAGGAAGCACAGCCTTCCCTCCATACTATTTTCATTGCCTTTCATGAGATAGAAACCTGGTGTGTAACAAACAGTTGCTGAGAAAGCTGTGATTCAAACTTTATATAATGCAACACTTTTTATACCAGAGTCTATTGGGAAAAAAGCCTGTTCGACTCAGCTATCTGCATTGCATTAACTTTTATAACCTAAAACACCCATCAGAAAGGAGATTTTTATGAGATTGTATTTGACACATCCCAAAAAGCATTCCCTTAACGACTGTGTCTGACTGACTGAAAAAGGGTAAAGAAGACTTTGCCAGGGGCTAGTGCCACCTCGGATTTAATTTTTGGCGACAGCGTCTGCTCTTCACTCATTTGTGCTGTTGCAACACTGCTCTTAATCCTGTGGGACAGGAAGAGATGATGAAGATAAATTTGTACACCAGACTTCTACCCAGCACCTAGCCTGACTTTGTTCCAAGATCACAGGAGTTGCAGAATGAAGGGTATTCTAGGGCAGTGGGTAGGGCACTGGGGAAAAAATGAGACCCCTTTTATGTTGAAGCCTGACCCTGAAGAGGAGGTTTTCATTAATAAGCTTCCTGTCCCCAGGGGTTTTCATTCTCAGCATTACTACATTTGCTCCTCTGAAGTTAAGTGATATTTGCAGTGTTCTGTGGGGGATGTAGCACTATGCTTTGGGTAAAGAGTTGGGACTCAGAAAGTTGAAAACCAAGTAGCTGAGCTGCTTGGATGAGGTGTTTCGAACTGGGTTGGGGTTTTTTTTGTTGTTGTTTCAGGACTTCTGCAACAGTTCTGAATTCAAAGCACAGCTGCTCTTGATTTTCTGGAAGCCACAGAGGGTGAATACTTTACATCAGCCTGAGCTACTTCCCAGGTCAGGGTTTCAGGCAATGAGAAGCGCTGTGAATATTTAGGAATCCTTTTTCTAGTCTCTTACAGCACTTAAGCAAATGGAAGCAAAAAAAGAAGAAAAAATCCAGTTCCCACATTACCCTTAATTCTAAGACTACATTTTCCACTCGGAAGCCTCCTAACACAGTCTTCAACTGCTTCAGCAACTAGACCCCTTCACCACTCCCTGATGAAAGGAAATCCAACCAGTGGTTGGAATGAAAAAGGTATTGTAGGCAAAATGAATATTTTCCTTAGATGTGTTTTTGTGAGTTTGACTTCAAAACTCAACGTCATATTTTTTTGTGTATAATGTATGAAGTCTTAAATTATTTGAAGGTATGACTTTGCTTATGATGTCTCAAATCATCATGTGTATGGTTCATCAGTGGGTTTTGGATTTGCTATTCAGACTCTTTCAAGGGGGAAGGATAATTGGTAATACATATAGGTTATATTCCTGTGGACCAGATCTAGAGAAGAGAAGGTTTAAAGAGAGAAAAATATCCATTTGAGAAGCTCTGTGTGATCATGGGGGATGCACAGCAGAAGGCTCTGCCGAGATGCCACAGGTTGCCGTTGTGGCACCGGATCATGGTAGAGACACGGGGAGGTGTAAGCTGGGATCACAGGACAAAATTTGCAGTGACAAAAATATCTAGGAGGTTAAAATCAGCAGTTAGAGTGCAGCTTTGGGAGAAGTTAAAGGCATGAAAGGAAACTGTTTGGGACTGTGGAAAGAATTAGAGTTGAGAAAAGGCCTGTGTGTGAAAGGAGGGGATACCCTCTCAATCCTCTTCATTTGCCAGAAATGTCAGAGTGATTACTAACTCTTTTTGATGTATCAGTTACTTGGACACAAGAGGTAGGATCACCATCAGCTGAGCCAAACCTTTATTCTGACTGAAGTTGCCTCTGCTCATGAAATGGATGTAATTACCTGGATGAGAAGCTGGTAATAAAACATCACTCCTTTTGCATCAGATGGCCCAGATCCTGAATTTCTGCAGACACAGCTGTGCTCTTACAGTCTTCCCTGAGCACAGGCAGTACCATAGATTATTTTTCCCCCAACTAATTGCTTGTTTCCCTTCTGATGCCTCTCTAGTTCTACTGCCTGATAACAGGAACAATGACAATGCGTAGTACTAATAAACAACTAGATGCTTCAGCAAAACATTGGTGCCTAATGCATGGCTCAGTTGCTTCAAATGGCCAACCTGTACCTTGGAGTGATGGCAGGGACATATTCAAGAAATGAATGAGGAGGCCTTTTAACCTTGGGCAAGTGGTCTTCACAGGATGGCGTCAGGAAAAAAAAAGGCAATTTAGACAGGAAACTTGTTTAGCAATCCTTTGTAAGAACAGAAAGACTAAATTGCTTTAGAGTGGGTAGGAAAACTTTTCTGGAGGACATACTAAAATATGTCTTGTGTCTCTTTTTAGGGAGCGTACAGAAAACAGATATTAGTGTCTCTGGAACAATTTTGGTTTATGCTCTGGCTTTCACAAGACAGAGGAGGAAGGCTGTGAGGCAGCAGAGTGATTGTATTCAGTGGTGTGGCTCATGGAAGCGAAGGAGCACTGTTTGGGGTGGGGGTGTTGGCTGAACAATAGCCATGGATCTGCTTGGGAAACACTTTCATACAATTTTACGAGAGAGAGAGAGAGAAAATAGATGCCTATAGAAATAACTTTTACAACTCTGTTGTTTTAAAAGAGAATGAGAGTGCAATGAGGGTGCTTTTGTTCCAGCAAAGAACTTTATAGTATGTATTGTGTCCTGACATCTCTGTGGCTTTCTGCAGGTTGGGGCACAGGGGTCTGACTGCTCTGGGTTTTTCTTCTTCCTCTGAGGTCAGCAACTGTCTTGGGGCTCAGTTCTAACATTTATGGCACAAGGGAAATAGGATTTCCTTAAAAAAAAAACCAACCAAAAACCTGTGCAGAGACATGGCATCATGGGTAATAATTAAAAGTTTCACCCTGTTGTCTTCAGGGGGATGCGATCACTGTTGCAGTTGGAGATTGCTGTTTCTTCCTGGGACCTGTGGGACC
The DNA here is from genome assembly GCA_013396695.1 of Sakesphorus luctuosus. Taxonomy (NCBI): domain Eukaryota; kingdom Metazoa; phylum Chordata; class Aves; order Passeriformes; family Thamnophilidae; genus Sakesphorus; species Sakesphorus luctuosus. The sequence goes on from VWZD01012268.1 coordinate 928,083, forward strand.
AAGTGTGACATGATCAAAACAGCAAAATAATGAATTCAGTGCCACTTGACAATGAGAGATCCTTTACAGTAAATAATCTAGTGTCAGAAAATATCTTTCTACTCTGGAGCTGTGCTGGCATCTCTATAGAGCAACAGCATTACACTACTGCAAATGCCTGTTCCAGATGAGAGGTTAAGTTTCTGCTCTGGTGAAATGGTCGCTATAATAAGTTTGAATTAACTGTTATTAAAAATGAGAAAATAGTGAAATGCATCAGGCGCACTGAACAGTCAGTCTTGCAGGCTCATAGACAAGCACACCTTAAAAGTAACAGCAGTTGCAGGCATCAAATCCTCCCTCCTGGGCCCTGAACTTCCTCCTATAATCTGAGAGAGAACCTGGCCTGTGCATCACATGAAAGGGACAACACACTGTGACCTTAACAGCATGCACACCCCTATGGTGATCAGATGAGCAGCAAAAGATCAGTGTTAACAATTATTTTCCTAACAGATGATTTTTTTTTCAGGACAAATTGTTGAAGAAGTGAGATATTCAAACCATGTATACCACTGGCAGAACCAGGTCACTGTGACTTTCAAGAGGCAGTGATGCCTTGAGGAGAGAGGAAACCTGATGGCAAAGCATAGCGATGCTGGCCAGAGGGTTTATATCAGTGATGCCTCTCATGTCGCTGAAGTGCCAGAAAATAAGCCCAGGTTTCTGGAAGAGAATGTTTGCCATCTGCTTCCCTCTGTTGACTGAGTTACTGAAGTACACTAACCTTGGGTACACTGAAGGCAAACCTCACAGACAGTGGAATGGGGTTGAAAGGCAGACAATAGGCCAGATTCCTGGCATTCATGAGCTGCTGGAGCTTTGATCACAATATTACAATGGCTGAGGATCAGCCCACTTTACTCTTAGTTTAAGCAACCCTCTTTATGTAAGACCATGATCTCATTATGAAAAGACACGTCTTATGTGTACATATTTTCACAGGTGTATCATTTTTTCATGTCTAACTAACAACACCCCAACCTAAACTTTTCTTTGCATCAAACAGTCAATCATTGCTGGCATTTGGCCGAAAATCAGCAAGGAAAATGAAGCAGAACTACAGTTTTCTTGTTCCAATGCTGGTTTTAAAACAACAGCTTTGTATTAGTCACCACAGCTACCAAATGTGGGCAGCGGTTCAGGAGAGCTTTCCAAGAGTATTGCTTTCTGTCAGTGAAATGTTGGTAAACTCACCCTGGCTGGAAGGCTTGGTTTCCAGTCCTTCATTGGGTGCTCTGCAAATGTAATGTGCTTTATAGAAAGGTACCTTTATTAAGCCCTAACAGCTCATTTGCACTGGAGTCAAACTGCGTAATATCGGTCATCCTGTCCTGCTCTGCCTTGACCACAGAGTATGCATTTCCCTCCTCTGGTCAGGGAGAAGTGGAAGCAGTGACTCATGTTTGACACTTATGTCATGTGACATGAAACCCATTTCCACTGGAGACTTGCAAGACCCTGGCTTGCTGCTTCTTTTGTTTCCCCACTACTTCTCTGGCATCCTCCTATGTGACATTGTGTTTGAAAATACTAAAAAGGGACACCCAGTTGGCATAAAATCCACAAAATTTATTTTTTTACTGACAGAAAAGTGTTACTCAAAGGAGTTCAGCTCTCCATAAAGCACCCCTCAAATTTGAACAGATTTATATTTGCACTGGTTGCCTGAGATGCACAGCAAAACAGTATGTCTGTGCCAAGAAACAGACTTCACCCGTAACAAAGGCATCTTCACGGCTTTGACACAATCCTTTCTCTGGGCACACAGGCAACTTTGAGGTATCCCCCGAGTTGGTTGCCAGAGCACCTTAAGTTCTGTTTTATCTTTTGAGAAGTGAGTTAACATGCCCAATCACCTGCTAGACACTTTTTCTCAGCTCACCCTGTGCTGAGATGCTGCTGCCTGAGAGTGAGCTTAGAAATACTGTGGGTATCTTTAAGAGAGTAAATCTCTTAAAGCTTTTTGGCAACAAGATGTTATCATCTGCCCATCTGCAGAATGTATTGGCTGGCCACCACCTGGTAGTTGTCAAAAATAGCCTTGGGATCTCCTGAATGTGCCAAGGAATGCTGCAGCTCTTTTTGGTGGCCTGTGATCAGAGGCACGAGCTGATGCTTTCCTTGGCTCTGCTCAGCAGACAGATGTTTTAGGACTCTGGTTTTAGCTGTCACCACCAGGCATCATTTGTTATTTGTCCTTACTTTGGGTCTACTCTGGAACATAACATATATAAGTGGATTTGTTTAAAGGTCAATCATCTTTTAACGCTGGGATGAACAAGAGTCTTCCCTCCTCTGATTCCTACACGGTTCTTTGCTCAGTTGGAGTATCCTGCCAGAATCCTAAATAATCCTAAAGGACGTGGGATCCCTATTGAGCTCTCCTACCAGTTTCTTCTGGTTCCCTTAAATGTCCTGGGTGATGGACCTCTGGGAGTATGTATGCCAAAAAACATACAGCATTAAATCAAGTGAACATAAGTGTTCTGTTATTTACAACTGTCTCGAAAGGGGTTGATAAAGAAACTCCTCTTTGGGGTGAGTTAAAATAAATAGAAGTAATCTATACAACTTGTCCTCCACTTTAGGTTTAGCACTTAAAATGAGGAGAAAATTTCACAGGATGTTTAGGGTTGCAGCCTGCCTTTCAGCTTTGGGGATAGGTTGGTTTGTGGCTGGGAGTTATGGCAAAGCAGGCAAACTCCGCCACGTGTTTTTTTTTTTTGCTGTTAACATGAGATTAGTGTTGCCTGCATCTAGCAGATGAGGACCTCTCTTAATAGATGTCACTGCTTAGGTACCATATTGAGATGTAGAGTCTGCTATTTGTGTGCCAGGTACCAAACCTACTATTATGGTGGCTTCATTAATAGCACAAGAATTGATAACCTCATGAGAGCTTGTCCTGGCAAGCAGGAAGGTAGGAAGAAGGTAGCTCACCTAGGAAGTTCATCCATATCAGAAAATGGAGAGATGCAGCTCCTGAACTAAATCACACATGAAGTCACAGGTACTTAACCAGAGGACTTTTTTTTTCTTTGTAGATAGCCAAGGACGGTATTTCGTTAGCTGATACTGCTGTTTGTTTGTTTGTTTGTTTGTTTGTTTTTGTTTTGTTTGTAGTCAGTTACAGGTACTATTTGGATACACATGATGAATGAAAGAATGCCACAGTTCCAGATCAACAGCAATGTACTTCCCATTTTAGGGAAAATTATGCCATGGTACCTGGATAAAAAGAGGATATTGTCTGAAGCATCATGGTGTGTGCCTTTTCTTATTTACTCAGTGACTCTAAATGTTTGCTTTTTGCAGTGACCCATCTTTTCAGCTATGAGAATTTGAATGACCCATTTGGTGCCTGATTTAACACTTACTGACACTGTGAGAACAAATTTCTATTGGTATTAGTGAATATTCATGTCAGATCCTTTATTAGCCATGCAAATGAACAACCACACCTTTTAAGAGTTATTTGGTCTTTTTCTATGAAGTTTACAATTAATTTTAAGCTTTGTGGTTTTTAAAGTGTGATCAAAATGCAAAGGTTTAAATCTATAACTGAAAAGATTTTACTTTGAGGATGTATTTATGGTGGCTATTATACCACCAACCATTTTTATTTAGAATAGTTAAAACAGATAATGATTCAATGGCAGAAATTTTCTCAGGGATGAAAACATGAATGATAAAAACCAATTAAATAGTAATGTAATACAAAAAATTTGCAGCACTTACTAGTGATGCCCAGTTAAAGAATTCCATATATGTTCAGAATGCCATAGTTGTTTCAGCATAGCAGAGCATAAAATAGAATAGAAAAGACAATATCAGTTGAAAGGGACCTACAATGATCATCTCATCCTGATCACTCAGGGCTGACTAGAAGTTAAAATGTGTTTAGGGCATTATCCAAATGCAGACTTGGAGCATTTACCATGTCTCTAGGAAGTCTGTTTCAGTGTTTGACTACCCTCTTGGTAAAGAAATCATTCCCAATGCCCAGTCTAAGCCTCCTCTGTAATCCATTATCTTTTAAGAATTCATGAAAGTGGTCCTGGTTTAAGTAAATCAGCTTGTCGTTAATGGGAAAGAAAGGGAAAGAAACTTATCCTTAAGTAATTTGGCAGACCCACATCTGGTTTTGTGAGGCAAAGTTAATTCTTCACAAAGTAGAACACTTCTTCAGTTTGACAAGTACTGGATTCTGTGCGATTCCTTGTGTGTGACTTAAACAGGTTTCTACAGGGCACACACTGCACTGTTTCAAGAACTGCACATGAATTGATGAGGTCCAAACACCCAAAATGATGTGTTATGTTGTTATCTATGTTACTTTATCCCCTCTTCCAAATTTTAAAGAATGACCTGCATTTGCCATGAAACACTTATACTGGGACTTGTGTTCTTTTATGTCACAATGGATGAAATGTGTAACCTGAGGTAAGCAAAAACGTATTTTAGAAACTGTCTGCCTTCTCCTTTACATACTTTTCTCTACCATGGCTTCTGAGACCTTTTTTTTTGCCAGAAAATACTGAGCAGTTTGTAGTAAGGGAGGTGTGTTCTTCCTAAAGTGTTCAATAGCACTTGATAACTTAATGGACTCCTAATTCTCTTATGACTGCTGTAACAAATGAAGCCCAGTGCCATATACAGGCTTATTCAGAGGATGAGCAGCTTGTAAGGGCACCCAGGGCCCTTGTTGTCTGTGGAACTCAGGGTATGAGAGAGGCCAACTTAACTAAGGTAGGTAGCATGGGAGTCATCTGAAGGGTAAGTGAGAAGACATAATTAGAGAAACTAATAATTTCTGCTTTGAGTTGCCTTGAATCTAATAAAATTTATAGGAACATTATCTGTGCTTCCAGAACTTTCCAAAGGTAACTTATAATCTCTTACTGGTGGCTGAGTATTTGCAGGTGCCTGAATGCAAGATATTTTCATTCAATCACAGAATATGCCAACTTGAAAGGGACCTACAAGGATCATTGAGTCCAACTCCTGGTCCTGCACAGGACTGTCCCCAACAGTCACACCATGCGTGTGAGAGCATTTACCAAATGCTTCCTGAACTCTGGCAGGCTTGGTGATGTAACCACTTCCCTGGGGAGCCTGTTAAAGTGCCCAGCCATTCACTGGGTGAAGAACCTTTTTCTAGTATCCAACCTAAACCTCCCCTGACACAACTTCAGGCCATTCCCTCAGGTCCTGTCAGCAGTCACCACAGAGAAGAGATCAGTGCCTGCCCCTCCTGTTGCCCCTTACAAGAAAGTTGTATGCTGCAATGAGCTCTCCCCTCAGTTTCCTGTTCTCCAGGCTGAACAGACCGAATGCCCTCAGCTGCTCCTCACAGCTTGCCCTCAAGGCCCTTCACCATTTTTGTTGCTCTCCTTTGGACACTTTTTAATAGTTTAATATGTTTCTTACATTGCAGTGCCCAAAACTGCACACAATATTCAAGGTGAGGCTGCCCCAGTGCAGAGCAGAGTGGGACAATCCCCTGCATTGACCAGCTGGTGATGCTGTGCCTGATGCCCCGCCGGACACGGTTGGCCTTCCTGGCTGCCAGGGCACTGCTGACTCATATTTTCAAATTCATATTTTCACCAGAACCATACCTATTTGGCTGACTTTTGATAATTATGTGAAAATAATTTTATGATTCCACATGGAGCTGTTGAATCTTCATAGATTGTATTACTGTAGTGGTATATCATACCCAATACCTATGAAGATCTGTAGATAATAATTTCTTCAGCAGCAGGCTAATTGATACCTTTGCTATTGAAAGTGCCATATTTGTAAGGTCATAGTGGATTTGTTCCTCATAAATTTAAATTTAGTAAAATATCTGCAGTTACTGACATGGTTACCTCTGTTGATGTGTAGGAACTACCTCATGCAATGCCATGAATACCATGAACATTCATATTTTCACCCACATACCTACTTGATTTTGCCTTCCTAAAGCCTCTTGCTTTATTTACGTCCATATTTAGGCTTTTTCTCAGTTGGTAATGTTTATGAGTCTTACTTAATTCTGAGAAAATTGTGGAGTTGTACTCTAGGCATTTTGATATCTCAAATTTATAGTCTTTCTTTAAGACCAGCTGCTGAATAAAACTGTAACTGGTCTAACTAGTTGCTGTATATTCAGCCAGTTCTTGTCTGGCCAAGTGTAATAGGGATAATTTCATATTTCATTTCTGTTTACTTTCTTTTAAGACCACTGCAAATATAGTGGTCATTTGAAGTATAACACTGTCTTCATAGTGATTCAAAGATGCAAAGTCATGTATTAAGCCTTTTTCTTAGGGAGATAATACACACTGTGCAAAAGCTTTTCTGTGCTTTCAGGCAAGTATAGCTTCTACTACAAGGCTAGTGGGAGGAAAATAAATCATTGTGAATACCAGAATAACAAAGAAATCACCGATCTGAATAAGGAGATAGATCATATTTTCCCATGTAACACAAACCAAGAAAAATTAAATTTACAGGTGTATGGACAGGATTCATTATGGGATTATTTCTGTTTGATTTTCACTACAGGGAGAGAAAGCTCAATACCACTTTCAGTGGAAATAAATATGATGCTTGCAAAACCAGTGAGTTTCTGTTTTAATCACTCATTTTTGTTTACACCCCAGACTTGCACATAATCTTATGCTGGGCACAGGACTTCAAAGCTACAAAATGCAGACAGAGCTCCTTAGGAACCTGGAATACTTAGCTGTTTTCTTGTCTTTTGTCCTGCCTTTAAATCTATTAGAAAATGGTCTGAAATGTGATGGGAAAAAAAAGGAGAGACACAGGCTATACCTGTGTGTTTCATTTCCCTGGGAAGCAATTATCTTTGATTTAGAAAACTCTTTCCTTTCTCTTTGCATGCAGAATCCATGAAAGGCTATAGGTAAAATCGACTGCATAGTGATCCCCCATCCTTACAGGAGAGGTTAAAGCAAGGATCCCCTTCCTCCTCTAAACCATGAAAAATCTGTTTTTTTCTCAGAAAAGAGAAATATGGGAAGATAAAAAAACATTCCCTATACTTTATCTGTTCCAATAAAAAGGGAGGAATTTTTCCAGTATTAAAACACAATAAATATTCCAGTTTCCCATTTAAGCTGGGACAGTGCTCCATACATACAGCAGTAAGCAGTAGCATCTCTGGGTGACCTATGCTAGCCATGAGGTGGAGCTGATGTAGCCGTGCTACGGAAGCCAAGCGCTGGCATTGAAGTGTACTGGGACTCATAGCTTGGCTGGGGAGACCCTGTTGTCAAGCTGGCTGAGCTCATCTGGCTCTAAGCCCAGGCCAGGGCTGTTTGAATACATCCTTGCACATGTCCTGCAAGGTGCCTCAGTCAATGGGAAGAACTTTGTGTAGCCAGGACTGCTTGCTGCACATGTGAGCCTTAAACATGTGAGGGCATGAAGCAGAAATGGTGCAAACACCCCATGTTTCAGTAAACAATCCCAGTGTCCAAACAGGGCAGCTATGTGCAGGCTGCTTGGTAGGAATGTGGAGTCTCCAGCCCTGCCTGGAATATCAGCAGCTTGCACTGGCCAAAAGTGAGCCTGGCAATACTGTAAACTCTGCATGTTCCAGAGCTCTAGAAGATGTCCAAGGTAAAATGATTAGGTAGGGAAAAATTATATTAGGTGTCTTTTTTATTTTTAACTCTCTCCTAGTCTATCACAACTATGTAGCTTTGAAAAAAAAAATCCCTGTCTTCAGCTTTGATGCGGAGAGACTGTATATCTTGCATAACCATAAAAAATAATGGGAAATAGTGAGGAAGAATCTCTGTAATTTCAATGTTGTAAATTCCAGCTTGGTTTGATGATCAGCTGTATAAAGCTATGGAGGTACACTCCTGAAAAAAATCAGAGGTGCCTGCTTGCCTTCAAAAAGTCATCATAACTCCTTTAGAGAAAAACCCTAACTTTTAAAACTAGTCCAAGCACATAATTATTGCATAAAACATGAGTGCAAAAATGCACTGAAAAATACAGAAGTAGCATAATTTCTACAATCAGCTCAAATATGGAGCCAACAGCTGCCCACAGGATAAAGTCGCAGGGAATGCAATTAGACATGAGGTGCTTCAAATGAACAGACCCAGCAAATTCAATCGAGTGGAAATAGACATCATAAACCTGCTACAGAATATGTAAGATTATGAAATAACTTGCATAATGCAATAATTGTATTTTTAACAAAATTGTAAACATTTACAAAATAAGATCCAAGTTTTTAAACATCAAACAAATCTGTTCTATTAAACTGTCTTTATCTCAACCCATGAATTTTACTTCGCCCCACCAGTTGTCTCCCCCATCCCAATGGTAGCGGGGAGTGAGTAAGCAGCTATGTGTTTTTTAGCTGCCTGCTGGGTTAAACCATGATACCCATATATAGATCACCTTCCCATAGGACCTCTCCTAAGGTCCCAGGGATGGGGGAAACTCAGAGCAGAAGCAGCATCCGCCAAACTCTTGTCCTCCCCCAGCTCAGCCACTGCTGCCAGTTTTCTGCTTTCTCCCAGTGGCAGCTGTCAGCCTCCACCTTCTCTGTATTTCCCCAAAGTAATCTTTCCCTGCAGCTTTGTTGCAGGCAGTGGCTGCATGGACAGGCATCCAAGGTGATGCACCAGATGGAGCGAATCAGGCATTGATTCCCTCCACCTCCCTCCAGCATTAGTAGGGTGTCCTAGGTGTGAGGCACAAGGAAAACTGAGCTGGCCCTTCATGGGAGCTTCCAAGATTTAACAGAAATTGTTAATTCAGGCATAGGCTGTGTTTTGTGAGCAAGCAGTGATGCTGCCTCCAAACTTGTCTCTGAAGGCAGAAGATGTGCATTTATTTGGTGCTGTTTCCAAGCTAATACCTATGCAGGAATAATATGCAATCTGGGTAACCAGTTCTTGGTTCATGGAGAGCTGTTCATATGCCACTGCACTCAACCATTTTTTTTCATCATTTGCAAACACCTAAGTGTAAAACAGAGTGCAGGAGGGGATGTCCCAGCTCTTGAGTCAGGTTGCATTTGCTGCTTGAAATCCATCTGAAAAGCCATGAGGTTTTCCTGCTTCCATCCAGCACTCAAGAGAGCTGTTTTAGATTCACTAGGAATAGGATCCACCTCCTAAACTCCAGACTGCTGGAACAGGTAATATTAACCTTTTATGCATATGTCTCCCTTATCGCTTAGCTTATTTTAAATGCCTGCCCAGTGCTGTATTCTTAAGGAAATGTAAAGAATTTTGCCAAATTAAAAGTATTATCTTTTATGCTGTATATAAACCCAAATCTGATTTTAGAGTAAATATGGAACATAAGTCTCCATGAAACAGGTTTTCAGGACACTGCAGAGCTTGACAGGCTCTTCAAAATAAGGCATCTGTAACTGCCTATTAAATATTCAGAGTTTGCCATCTTCTGGTCAAGAGCAGTTGTACATGGGAATTTTTTTTTTAACTTTTGTGAACCCGTGGAAAATATTATCTCAAAGACTTCTTGGAAAATTGTGTATTTTAAGAATTAATGGTTTTAAAATATATTTTGATATCATGAACTTATTTTCCAAAATTTGTTTAAAAATCTTTTGCAACTACAATAGCTAAAAGAAATTACATTTGTAGATTGTCTGTTTCTTTATATCACACTTGTCTGGGCTGTGTCTGGGACAATGCCTTTCATGTCTCCATGAGCTGCCCAGGAGCTTCATTTTTTGGAACCCATTTGACAAGAGCCAACCTGTTACAGCAGGAAGACATTTTCCAGCAGCTGTTTACTGCCATCCAAATGAAAGGGAGCATCATGTCATCTTGAAGCAGGTGAATGTTTCCCAAAGCCAATTATCAATTATATGCATTCCTATGGTCTTTGAATAGAAAAAGGTACCTCCATTAATTTTCCCAGATGAAAACTTAAAGCTCACATGGTATCAGAGCATTGGTATAGCATGGAAGTTATGAATGGCTGAAGCACAGGCATTTTACTGTACACTGGAGAGCTATGGGGAGTCCATAGAATACTCTCTTTTCTGCTGCCCACAGAGCTCTGGGTGGTATTTTCAAATATCCTGTAGGCTGGATTTTAGACTTCTCTGTCTTGTGCCCTAGTTCCAAGTATTGGGGAGGAGATGGAGAAAGAATTCAGTGCTTTTCAAGGGAGACCTTCCAGACTCGAGGGTGACCATCCTCTCTCTTCTGCTGGGAGATGAGAACTACTTTTTAAATGTGAGAGTTGTTTCATGGTTCATTTAGTCCCTGATCTGCTGATGATTTTGGCTGTAGCTTTTCTTGCTCTTCCCTATGCTTCTGACATTGCTTTTATCATGCCCTCAGTCTTTCTTCTGAGCTGGCCACTGTGTACTATCTGTTGCTTTCTAGATATGTTTGAAGTTTCAATAATGCAGATATCATAGTCTGGAGCGTTTCTGATTTTGGTGTTGCAATAATTGCTAATTCCGGCTGCCCCGTTCCACAGAAAATATCAGTCCTTTTTGGTCTTGCAGTTATCAGTGGTCATGCCACTCCTATTACAGTGGAGTTAAAACTGGAAATGCCTGGACTCAGGCTTTGGATTTCAAAGCCACCATGTACCTTATATAAAGACCCAGTGTAAACTGTAGAGCAGGTATAATGGATATCCTTCAGAGGAAATCCTTGCAATCCCTGGTGTATTTAGAGATGGTCCCCCTTGTTAAGGCTGACCACTGTAGGGCAGTGTTGCACCAGCATCACTGCGGAACCAGCCGTGAGGCACGGGGAAGCTTAGCTAAATTTTCCCAGTACCACCCTGGCAATATCCCTTCTGCTGAGTGAACGGCTCCTCCTACTGCTGGAATATGCTCAGAACGGGGAAGTGCTGCAAGAAGGAAGTAGGGCGTGCCTCTTCCTGCGCAGTCCTCGCTTCTCTCCATCAAATCGTCATGGGAGAGTTTGATTAGACATGACGAGATCTGTCAACTGGTGGATGAGAAAGGCGTTCATGCTGCCCTAAATGTAGCTTTAAAAGCATATCTCTCTCTTTCTGGGAGACACGAGAGAAATATGTCTCTTTTCTGCATAGTTTAAGGTGCTGGGAGTAAAACTCTTTCCTATGCTGATCACAGAGTCCATCCAACTGACAGGGCTCTGGATGGCAGGCAGAGGACTCTCTGCATGTGTAGGATGTTCCAGTAAGTGACATGTTTGGGAGCTCCAGAGTGAAGGAACAGATAGACATTGCTATTTGGTTATGGAAGGGATAGGATTTTCTTCCAGTCATTCAAAAAACCCCTCCACATGACAAGAAGTGTGATAACAAAGGGGGAAAAAAGGCATTCTTTTAAAATTCTGGATTGGTCATGGTTTTAAAACCTACATCCAATCTCCTGACTTTGGAAATATTCGTGAGGTTGTAGCAAAGCTGGGATCAGTCGCTTCTCACAAGGAACAAGTGACAGGACAAGAAGAAATTGCACCATGAGAGGTTTAGATTGGATATTAGGAAAAATTTCTTCCCCAACATGGTTGTCAAGCATTGGAACAGGCTCCCTAGGGAAGCGCTTGAGTCACCATTGCTGGTGGTATTTAAAAGACATACAGATGTGGCATTTAGGGACATGTTTTACTGATGAATTTGACAGTGCCAGGTTAATGGTTGGGCTCTATGATCTCAAAAGTCTTTCCAGTCTAAATGATTATATGACGTGGTTTGAGCATAAATTTTGCGGCTTTGGTAGCACCACATGAAGTGTGAGAGGTTTGAATTGTTCTTGTTGATTACTCAGTCATTCTCCTCATGGCAGCCTTGACGTAACTGAGGAGTTAACCAAGGGGAAACCAAGCCCTTCCCACCACTGAAGGGACAGTCCTGAGACCTGCAGAGGCCTCAGGCCAGAAGTGCCTCTGTAGATGTGCTGCACAGCTCTACCCTGCTTCTGAGTAATCTTATATCCCAGGGAGAGGAGGGAACATGTGTGGGATGCAATGCCAGCGTTGCAGGCTCCCTCATGTCCTGTGGGAGGTTTCGGGCAGCCTGGTCAGCTCACAGCTCATAGCATGGAGTTGGGATTCTATGGTTAATCAAAGAAGGGACCAAATTTTTTTATTTAAAAGTACTGAGCACTCTCCTTGCTGTTGAATTAAAAGATAAACTGCCTTATCAGAATGGTAATACTTTAAAAATTGAGATTTTGAATATTTTATTACTCTTCAAGTTGATCCTTACTCTGTAATTCCACATGAAGAGACCCATAGCAACAATACACTTTTGCTAGCACAAGTAGGGAGGATCTAGGAAAGCAGTACTAAAGCAAAATACAAGGAAATAATGTAAGGAAACAGGAATGAAATGGCCATGCTAAAGGTCTCCAAATATTTCTTTTGTTATTACAGGTTAAATACACAGTGTATTTGCAAATAGGCTTCCAAAACATAGCTATACTTTAATAAAATGAGCTGTAGACCCACAACTGTGAAAAGAGTCAAGTGTGTAGGAACAGAGCATGGGCTCTGGCATGGGTCAGCAGCACTTGCCCTGTCTGGTTCTTCACTCATTTTCCTGGTGCAACCTTGATACCTGTTGAGAAGCATTTCCCAGACGACACCCAAGTCTGTGCTGGGATGAACATGTCCTGGGGGCCATCCAAACTGGTACTTTAGATGTGGATGCCCTTGCTTGGGGGAAAGAGAGTGGAGCCTCACAGACATGAGGCAAGCTGCCCTGCTTGGCCTCAGCACCAGAAGTTTGTCCTTGGTCTGCTTTCCCAGCAAGCAGAGCCAGTGGGACACACAGGAAAAGAGCTTGAAGCACTACAAGAACTTGTAAACACAAGGAAAACTCCAAGTGATTTGCCATTGGAAAATGAAGCCAGGATCCAGAAGCCCTCAAACTAAGATCCTGGACCTTAAATTGAAACATAATAATGTCATTTTTAATGTGGCTTAAAGCAATACACAACTTTGAAGACTTGGCAACATTGAAGCTCATGTTTTCCAGATTCAAAAGTCTGCTATGTGGCTTCTCTGCCAGGTTGCTTGCTGGTAATTTCACCAGAAAAGTAAGTAATTTACGCAAGAAAATACAGCTGCCGTAACGAGTTGGCGTATTCCTTTCGTTTTGTGTTATGGACCTCAGTTGCATACAGAGCTGAGCTCACAGCCCTTCTTCTGGATCAACTTCTGCTGGTTTTTTGACTGTGGGACATCACTTAGCTCTGATATAAAACAGTCTGCATGGGTCAGAAACCTGACTGTTGCGGATCTGGAGCTTAAGGTCTGAAAGAGCAAGTAAATAGTGTCAATTTCATGACTTTAAATCAGATAACTAATTTTAGAGGTAATTCTCAATCACCTGTCCAGTTCAAAATGGGATCTGATTTAACTTTACATTTCAGCTCCGCAGCTCAGCAGCTACCTTGGTGACTTTGTTTTTCAGTAAATCCTATAAATTAATCTTTTTTACCCGGAAAACCAGAGTGTTAGCACTCAGACTCTTGCTGCAGCCATTGATGTATGTACCCAGACCTATGCTACTCACTTTTCTTTACCCAAATTCCTTTCCTCCCCCCTTCCCCCTCCCAGTATTGAGTCAGGATTAAGGAGTTCATGTGCATATGTGTGTATGTAGTTCTTTTTAGTAAACTCAGTGCTACAGGTCACATAATTTATATGGTAATCTTTAAAAACAACCAGCCAAAGCACCGGAAAAGACATAGCAGGAGTTAGTTCTATATTAGCAGAGAAATAGGCTTGGTTTATTAATAGCTCTTATTTAAGTCTCATTTCCATGCTTTTATGACTACATTGACCCTTACATGGGCACATGTCAGATAAGTGGAGCAAGAGAAGAGACAAGCCCTTTTTCAGTTCACAGAACCCCAATTCTTTATTAATCACAGCTTGCTCACAATGACATACAGGAAAATAGCACTAATGAAGAGTAGAATATGCAGGCAGCAACCTCCCAGGGGGTAGGGACAACTTCAAAACTGCAGCTATTTTGGGGATGATGTGTTAGGTTTGGTGATACTGTACTTGGCACAAGCACCCTGTCTAGTCATTCCTCCTGCTTCAGCCCTCTTAGTCCTAGATGTCTGTCACTAGGTAGGGTTGGCTAACACTGAAGAGTAAAGGTCATGATGAATGAAAGTCAGCAGTGTCAAAATTAAAAAAAAAGGTAACAACTGGCTCATGGGTTCTAGGTGAAATATTCAGTAGCCTCTTGTACTATTACGCACGTTAGGTGGTAGCATCAGATAAGTATCTTAGATCATGGCACCTACAGATAAAGCCACTTGATGCTATCTATTAGTTGCTCCATCAATAAATTTTCAAGTGGTGAATTAAGCTCACTTTACAATTAGCATTTGAATGGCTGTTTGGCATCATCCAGAATTTGCCATAGCTTGATGGTTACAATGTGCCTCGTAAACTTGTCTCAAACTGATCCCACTTGCTTGCTTTCATTCTGTTGCACAGCTGGCTTTGCTGCCTCTTACCTTAAAAAGCAGAAGCAACAAATACCCCATGTGGTGATTATACAGCACACTACAGAGTCCTGCAGTGTAAGTTGCATTTGAAAAATCATTTTAAGAGCCTTTTGTCTTGGACAGCTGAATGTAAAGTCGCAATACCTGTGATCTAGTCACTGTTTCAAGAAAGCTTATTGATGGCAAAGCAGTTTAGGTTATTAGGCAATGACTGGTCTCTAGCACCATAGAACTACTACTGACCTCATGTTGGGTTGGAATGAAAAGTCGCAGGGAATGGAATTAGACGTGAGGTGCTTCAAATGAACAGACCCAGCAAATTCAATTGAGTGGAAATAGACAACATCAGAAGCCTGTTACAGGACATGTAAGATTATGAAATAACTTGCATAATGCAATAATTGTATTTTTTAACAAAAATGTAAATATTTACAAAATAAGATCCAAGTTTTTTAAACATCAAGCAAATCATTCTGCAAAGAGACCGCATCATTTTTGTTTTTATTTTTGTTTCTTTTTTAAAGTTTTTTATTGAGTTCTTCATTTTTTTTTTAACCATGTCATACATTTCCCATACTGATATCGCATGATCCATAATAATATAGGCAGGGGGAGTTTACTAATGGTGGGGATGGGTCACATCCACCATTGCTGTTTTCAGCCAGACAGTTCCACCTGGAGCTCCTTGTTTCTACGGACCTCTGCGGCATGTCTCTCCTGGAAAATATCAAGAAGGGAAAAATCAACCCTTTTTCTCATTGTGCCTGCCCAGCGAGGCTCATGCTGACAACCCGTTTAGGTTATGCCTTTGATGCTTGTGCAAAACTTGTTTCACAGCACAACCACCTTTAAAGGACGCAACTGAAAAAGGTGTCATCCACCAGACCAGCCTGAGGCATGTTTGGTGCTTACTTTGTACTCCTGCTCTGGAACTCAGTCTTTTATCTGATATGACTTTATAATCTCCAGCATCTCACAGAGTTTCATTTCAAAGGGCCTCATAGAGAAGTGCTGCTTGCAACATAAAATGTGCCATGAGCTCACACTTTGCCCTTTGAATTCCTGGATATTAAACTAAATATAGGGAAGGATGAGTGGGAAAATAATTGCCTGCATGTTGTATGCAGAAGTGTTAGTTACTGTGTTATCTGTAGTATTTAGGTACCAGAATTAAAGGTCCAGGAATTTCATTCCACCAAGATTGTTCAATTTGAATGTCTCAAATATCCTCTTAGTCTGAATGCTGAAGCTACCTGTCTTCTCCATTCTTTCTTTGACCATAGTGATGAAGGGACATGATTACAAAAAATCAATGCTTCTGTCCACTTTCAGCGATACTGTCTTCCCTTTTACAACAGTAGTCATAGTTAGTTTAACTTCATTTGAGACAGTGATACTTCTGTGGAAATGGGTCTGTGGTCAGGAACAACAGCTGTCAAGTCTATTTAGTAATGTTATACTTGGGGTGTTTATAAAACTGTTATTTTTGGCAGATTCTGGGTTTTAGGGTTTTTGGTTTACAGCTTTCTCCTTTCAACTGTCAGACTATCAGACTTCTACCTCTTGTGTCTGATGCCTTAAAAATCTCCCAGAAAACCAGATGACAAGAACAAAGTGACAGCAGAAGCAAATGTCCAGCCTCAGTTCACTTCAATTTAAGACACTGCCTAGGTATTTCCATGCATTAGAGGGTCTTTTCTGGTAAAAAAATTATAGAAGTCAACAGTTATCTTTTTACTGTCTGAGTTGGACTGTGGATCATAAGCCAAAACAGCTTATTGCATCCACTGAACCTGTAAATCAGTTCTTGAAAGAACCACAATTCTGAATGCTACCTTTTATAAGGAACTTCTACTTTGGTGTTCCTATTAAGGGCACCACATTAAAGTTATCTCTGATTACAGGAACTTCTAGACACCAATGCTTCGGGGCATCCACAGTTCTGTGTAAGTTTGGAAGACTTAGCTCCAAATACCTCACTTCTTTTGCTGTATATTCAAGGTTCACTTTTGTGTTGGCAAAAACGTCTAGTAATGCAATTTTTAATTACTAGTCAGTACAAATGTTCCAAACTGAGTTACTGTCATCTTTGCTCAGAAGCCTTCCTTGGGTTTCATGCATATATACCGTCATACTTCTGTGGAAACGGGGTGAAATGTTAACGTTAACCTAGGACATGGAGATGTTTCAGCTGTCCTTCCCATTTCCTTTTGGACCTTGAGGATAACTTATTGGCCATTCCCTTTGCTTTTGTAAGTTCTGGGATAAGTGCCTACAAACTAATCTAATGCAAAAATATCAAGTAATCTGGGTGTAGTTCTTAAACTCGAGAATTATCCTGTTTGCGTAGTTACTTCTAACAATATCCTTTGGTTTATGTTGTTTCTTTCCTACTGTACAAGCCTTTTGTCTCCATGAAAGCTGTAGAAGTGCTTATAAAGATCTTGAATATCTGTGAGAGGTATTTTCTTTCTGTTAGCCAATTTAATAACATATTAGAAAGCTCATTATTGAGAGCAAGTGATCACTCTTGGAGAACTAATTGATTTTTCCTAACATTTCTAAATCTTCATTTGCATGTTTCCCTCTTTTATGAAAGGGGGCTTTTGAGAATGGCACACTTGGTTGCATGTGGGGTTTGTGAATTCCCTGGTTCCTCGGACTGTAACAAAAATCTCTACAAGAAAATTTATTCTCTTTCTTGTAAGACTTACTGAAGGACAGACCTCTTTTTTTTTTGTATATGGAAGAATTTTTCCCCATATTTTTTCCTCTTCCTCCTCTAAGAAATCACGAACTACAGAGACAGGACAACTGTTTGATTTGATCAATGGCTTAGAAAATGAAAGGTAGACACAAATGACCTCTCCTTTGTTCACAACCCTTCTTAAAAGCCAGAAAATCAAACTTTCTTTGGAGACAGCCCATCAAAGGGCCATGAGGATTAAGGAGCATATCTCAATCTCTCCTGTGAGGAAAGGCTGAGAGATCTGGGACTGTTAAGCTTGGAGACAGCTCAGGGGCATCTAACAAATGTCTATAAATACCTGAATGGAGGGTACACAGAGCCAGGCACTTCTCAGTGGTGCCCAATGACAGGATCAGGGCAAAAATTGAAACACAGGAGGTTCCCCCTGAACATCAGGGAACACTTTTTCATTGTGAGGGTGACCAAACACTGGCAAGGATTGCCCAAAGGAGTTGGAGTCTTCATCCTTGAAGAATTGAAAAGCCACGTGGACAAGGTCCTGTGCAACCAACTCTAGGGGCCCACTCGAGCTGGGGGGTTGGATAAGGTGAGCTCCAGAGGACCCTTCCAACCCCAACCATCCTGTGATTGTGTGATTGTAGAGCTTAGGTCTTTTTTAAAAGTGAGTGGTGGTTTAGATAAGCATCAGGGGCTCTGAGTTAAAAATCGCTCTAGTGTAGCAACAGAGATAAGGACTATGCACAACACCTCTGCAAAATGCTGATTGAATTTTCCTCTCTAGTCTAAAGTGAGAAGTGATGGTGTGGTTACCTTCTCTTGGAGACGTTCAATAAGAGCAGCTAAATTAGCTTCACGGTTTTCTTTGATCTGTTCCATTTTCAGTATCAGCTTTTCCTCAGCCATTTTGCTGAAGTTATTGTTCTCCTCCAAAGCTTTTTGAAGCACTTCTCGCTCATGTTCTCTCTTCTCTGCCAGATGTTTCAGCACCTGGGCCTCCTGGGACTAGAAACAGAGAGACATGTGGCTTAAATAAAATACTCACGTGTAGTAAACCCCATAGGACAACAGTTCACTGAGTTTGGAAACTGCATAAAGTTTGTTGCTTTTTTTTTAACATGCACTATTTGGAAAGATCAATTCTGTGAATAAACCAACTTAGCTTCAATAACAGGGGCTTAGAGGCTAAATGTGGGGTACATGCCTGAGGCAGCAGCAGAGATGTGTCCAAAGCATTTCTGTTAAAAAGAAATGTTGGCATGTCATGATGACCCATTACTGCCCTGGGTCATCTGGAGTACTGCAGTGATTGCTCACCCTCTGACAGCTGCAGTCTTTTAGCTATGAGCATTTTATTTGTAAAGATAGGGGATTGAGGGTTGAAGGCACGTACAGTGTTAAAAGGGAGATTGCTGATGCAGGAGCGGTGCAATTTTCATACAAGTTGGACTATTCTTTAATGTACTTGAGTAGTTAATAAGAGGCTTTGAAGTTTACTGTTGTGGGAAACAGGCAGCATCAATAAAAACAATGTTTTTCCTCCCCATTCTATTTATGTTTGCCTTAATCTCACTTCTTAGGAAGGAAAAAAGGATTTTGTTCTACAGCAAATAACACAAAAATATTTTAGTTACAAGTATAAATTTTGCAAGGAAGATGAAAACTGTGAGTAGGAATTAAACAGATGCAGCCTATGCTCAATATTGTGTTCTTCTTGGTAAACTCACCTCTCAGAAGCATAAGCTTTGTTATTTATTTTAAATCAAACTGCTAGCATGAAACCACTAATCCTAGGACAGAAGCCAAAAAAATTGCAGGATAAGGCCCATTCTCCACGCAAGTGTAGTTGAAAAGACAGTTATTTGGAAATGATAAACAGCACTGTACACTTTTGGATAAAATAAATTAGAGGGAGCATTAGAAGCACAGAGAAAAGAGAATTAAATCAGACTATGGGAGGCTAAGCATGTATTCCAGTGCATATCACAAGTCACTGTTGCCATTGTTATCCATAAAAAAAGAGTTAGTTTAAGGCCTAAATTAAGGGCTTTAACCATTAATTACAATTAGCTGTAATGAATCCTTTTAAATTCTGTCATGGAGCTTTAAATGGAGTGAAAAAGGCTGCAGTTCTTTTATACAAGCAAGTTCCAACTAGGAAGAGAACACAAATATTTTAATGAAGGTAAGATACACATAAAGCCAAATGCACTGATGAGCCAAATTAAGGAGATTCTAGAAAAGGCTGCAAAAGACAGGCAAAACATCTTGAAGCAAGATGTTGGAATAAAACATATCTGGCTTTGAAAGCCTCTGTTGGCTTGCTTGGGAACATAGCAGAGAGCCACTTCCGTCCATCCTGGCCACTTAATGTATCTGCTTTCACCTTTGGCCTGGCTGCAGTTACAAGCTGATTTCTGATGTCTGGAGCTCTTGCTGATGGGAAAGGTCTCCTGAAATGGCTGGCTCCTCACAAAGGCTCTTTCCCATATTATAGCATATGCTGAACAGAGAGTAAGAGAGCAAACATTTTCCAGTTCTTTCACTCTTGTGACAAATAAAAGAAGTTGCAAATGGAAACAACACCGCCCCACCCCAGAAAGACACAGCAAAAGCAGAGGGAGTTTCTTTGGTGGAGTACGGAAAAAGGATGAGCCAAAGGCAAAAAGAGCTGGGCAACGGAGGAATTTTGTAGAAGAATTTAACAGTTCTTAACTGTAAGCTATTTCAAAATGTAGAAAACTTATTTTGAAAGATGTGATGCAATGTAAAACTGAAATAATTAAACATCTTCATCTTGCTTTACTATTTTTGGACCAACTTGAATAGCTCAGTGAGACCAGTGCTTGTGAAGTTATTCTGTATTTTCTGTTTAATTTACTACTCAATGGCAACCTTTCATCTACATTTGGATAAGTTATTTTCATTAAATTTTGTTTGCTGATATGAATCTTGTGAATCCTTTGCTCAAGTGATCTAAATGTAATGGATAATCTAAGAATCTAATTCCCCTCCTCTTGGGAGTTTGAATAGAAAAGATATAATGAGCCTAACCGTAATGTTTTTTCCCATGAAATGTTTAATAAGGGACTTGTTAATTTGAGCGGCTGACATTTCATAGTGTCTAAATACATATATATAATGTGTTATAAAATCAGACTTTTTCAGATTTGGAAAACAGACATTTAGAAGAATATATCCTTTCTCTAATAAAAGTAAGATTTAGTCTATACATATAAGCAGCATTTTTAAAAAGGGCATTGGCTTTCAACAGGAGGTAGTAAAATGCCTTTGATACTTTGAGGCACTTGTCCATTCTTCAGGATTTGGTTTCTTCCATTCAAAGCCTTTGCTTTCTGGAACTATGTGTTATCCTAAATCCAGGAGAATAGTGATAAATTAGAGTTTCATATCAAAGTACACACATTTATGGAGGCTATGCTGGTAGACTGTACATTCAAAAGTAATTTATCCACTAATGCATGATAATGAAGAATATCCTTGTACTCTAATTCAGTATTTACTGGATGCAAATTGCATTGACACCAGTGAGAGACCTCATGAAAGCTGAACCAGGCCTCAGGAACTAACTGCAAACCTTTAATGTGATTTTTCTTTACAATATACCTTAAACAGCATATTGTGAGGAATTTTGAGTAAGGAAAATCACCAGTGCCGATGACTAGTTCAAAATAAAGGGACCCTCCTCCTTGCCACGAAACACCCATGGGGTAGAGTCTCATTTAGACTGGTGTCCCTCTTCCAATGGCATTGTACCCAGCTGCCAGTCTGCATGTTTCCCTGCTGTTCAGACCATTCTGAAATCCCCTTACAACAATTCTGGAAGGCAGCTGGTATGTGTTTGTACTGGATTGTCGAATGATTTTCTGTTTCCAACGCATTTGGCAAAAGAACTTGGCCACTCTGCCTGTTCAAAGTCTACTACACATCCAGAAATGGGTAAATGAATGACCATGGATACCCAGGGGAGCTGGGATTAATAGACTCCCTTTGTTGTTTGTCTTGGCTTTTAACTGCTGTGTTTTGGACTCACACAGTTCCACAGTTATTCAGGATTCCAACATACATAGGAAGTTTTTATTTCAAGTTTATTTTCAACATTGAATAGTTTGAAGTGCTGGAAAGGGTATTTTCAAATCCCTGATAGTCTGTGTTCTAAGATACCTGTAAATGGATTACAGTAAGAGCATCTTGTACAGCTGTTGTGAGAAAATGAGTAAAAAAGACTAAAAATGGGGTAAAAGATTAAGAAGACTAATAAGGAGAAAAAAGTATGAAACAGTGGAGAAAGAAAAAGGCAATACTCAAGGGGAGTATTCAGAAGTCTTCTTAAATATAACAAGGCATAATCAATGCAACTCCAGCTGCAGCATCTGAAGTTAGATTATAGAACCAAAGACTATAGAATGTCTTGGATTGGAAGAGACCTTAAATATCACCTGGTTCCAAACCCTCTGCCATGGGCAGAAACGTCTTCCACTAAACAACGTTGCTCAAAGCCCCATCCAGCCCGATCTTGGACACTTTCAGGGATGGGACACCCACAGCTTCTCTGAGTAATCTGTATCAGTGACTCACTACCCACACAGTATTTTCTCCAACATCTGATCTAAATCTCCCCTCTTTTAGTTTAGAACCATTCCTTCTTGTCCTATCACTATGTGCCCTTGTAAAAAGTCACTTCCTCTTTTTTATAAGCCTCCTTTAGGTACTGAAAGGCTGCAAAGTAATGTGGAGGAATAAAAATGTTTATTTGTTAATGTTGAAATGTGGCAGAATAACAATACTGGAAAATATTCCTGGTACAGATACCTTTGCTCCTAGAAACATATTTCTGAGCTAAAAGACAGCTAATGCAGGCAAACTTCTATGATGTTCATGTCATATTTTTAAAGGATCATGTGCATCCTCAGTTTTCAGAGATGAGTGGTTCAAAAGGAAATCCACATCCCTTCCCTAGCTGGCCAGAGACATATGCAGACAACTAAACTCTTCATGAGCAAAATTTTTTACAGAAGCCAGCGTTGGAGATACATACAGTTTTTAATTATTACAGGAAGAAATTTCTCCTTATCTGAGTAACAGGTGCTTTATTTTGTCACATTTATCTTTGTTTGACAGATACATCCAAATATTGAAGTCATTTTTAGAGAGATAAAAGTAACCCCTTATTACTTTTATGCAAGAAATGGGCTCAGACAACTGTTTTTAAGCTGGGAATTTCAGCTTGAATGCATTCACCTTAGTCACCAGCATTTATACTAGGATGTATCAGGCATTTACTGGTCATGAGAGTTCCCTTTCATAGCACATTCTTTCAGTGGGCTGGGTTTTTTTACAATTCAGTTTTTCAGAAGAAGTTGCAATAACCCTGGCATTCTTCAGTGTATTGTGTATTTAAGAAATACTATTAATGGAGCAGAATGTGAAGACAGGAGTAAAGGCTCCTACTGCAATCTAAATGCCAGGGTGAAGCCTAGGTATGGCACCTTGAAGTACTGATGTTTCCACAGGAAGGAACTGTGGCTGGGATTTTTCCATGAAAAAGCATGGGAATGGGTTGAAATCAGACTTCACTCAGAAATACCCATATGGCAGGAGAGTCAGAGATATCTGAGCGGTAACCATTGGTGAAGTGCTGTTTCTAGTGGAACTAGATGATACAAAATTTTGTTTATATTTAGATGGCGATATTTTTTTCAACCAGTCTGCCAAGGGGCCTTTGGATCAAAGATGTTAAGGAGGTGGAGTGAAAATGCAAGGAAACCCACTTTCTCTTCCTCAGCTGGCACACAGTTGCTGCTTTCAAAATTGTGACCCAGTGGGGAGAACTAGGAATATTGGAGCATCTGCCTCATGCTTCCCTAACTGCTCATGAGGCATTTTGTGATCTGCTGCAAGTTGAGGCCTGGCATTTTAAAGTTAATGAAGATCATCAATGTCAAATTGTCTTATGAGGCTTCATTAGCGACAGAGCCCATGGCAGACTGCAGTGAGAAGCTTTGCCGGCACTGGGTGGTGTGCTCATGACTTCATGTGCTCTGAGACAAACCCTGGTGCCTAAAACAAAATCTCCTAGCTGGTAGCAAACATCTTCCTATGGGCACATACTCCATATGCTTTCTGGACAAGGAACTGCAAACTAGCTTGCAGTTTTGGCTATCTTTCGTACACTCTAAGAGTGAAGCACTGTATATGGAAACAGTATGGTGTAAATCAAAATGTGGCAGAAACAGCTGGTTTCAGTGTTGATTACTGGGACCTCTCTAGGAAAAAACACTTCTTGCTATATTTCCTCTCTGAACATGCACAGCAATAACAGAAAGGGAGATCAGTAGGTAGGCAAGACAGGGGACAACTGTCTCAGGCAGTAGCTATCCTCCCTGCCAGCCTGCTTGCCTGCAAATTTGATGGAAAATCAAAGAGGATTGAGATGGCAGAAGAAAGCTGCACTTTTGCCAAGGATGGTGTGGATCCTTTCTCTGCCTCTCCTCTCACCTGAAGCAGCATTTTTGTAGGTCTCATGCAATGTCCAAAAGGGAACATTTGTCCCCCAGCTCTGCTGCCTTCCTGGCCTTGGCAAATCCTTTTCCCCATCAGCCTGCTTTACAGTGTGGTAAAGCATGGACAGCTTTTTCCATGCCAAAGGAGAGATAGATCAAGAGTATCAAGAGACTTCTGGCTGTGGGCCTGGGCCAAAGGGGCAGTAGGCTGGGTGCTGAAGCTCAACACAGAGCATGATCATAATGCCCTGGGCTGGCTCCTGCTGCAAGGATCTTATCTTGTGGCGTTTCATAGTAATGGTAGTAAAGACTCATGTAGCTGTAAGTCTATATACAACAGCATGAAAGTTGAAAAAAAAATAAAAATGACTGTTCTCCTGCATTCTTTGTAGCATTAAGCTCTAGGGATGGGCTTGATTCAATTTCATCCCAATACAAAGCCATTAAAAGGATGTAATTACATACAATTTCTCTCCTATAATCCAAAGTCTAGTAGAAATGCACATCCTTTTAGTGTTTCATTTTAATGCAGTAAGTTGAACATGGGCAATAAAGATATATAGTTTGACATATGCCTCTTGAAGTCTGTACCTCAAGGATAACAGCAGTTGAACAATGGCCAATGGGTAAAAATTGATAAATGTTAAAAATTCTGTAAGCAAAACTGCTGCATATAATGTCACAGTGCTCTGATTTCTTAAATAAGGAGGATGAAAAGATCTTTCTGCTTATCCACCAGGTGGAAAAATATAGCACACCTATGCTGAAAAAACCAGTGGGATAATAATGGCATGCTGTAGAGAGGATTCTATAAAAGGAAAGAACAAATCTGTAACTAGTCCAAATGAGTCTCACTGTGTGATGCAAAAAGAAAAATTGCCTCAGGTGAAACCCTCACTTTGGTCTGAGAGTATGAGGTCATGACTGTCAAGTGAGGTAGAGAAAAAGGGGGAGAAAAAGAAAGAAGAGTCCTGTAAAAGATTGCAAGGAAATAAACAAGAATGATAAAGAGGAAACAGCATAAGCAGGAGACTGCTGAGGTGCATGGACTGCTGTAGATGTTCTCATGAGTTTGAAAATTCATTAATGAACACTGCCTAATTAACAGAGCAGAACCTAATTCCTAAACAGTGTGAAATTCATTAGCGTTTTTTTTTTCCAAAAAGGCAATTCTCATCCATTAGTTATACTTGATTTTAATTAGAACTGTGCTGGAAGGACAGGATCTAAAATGGTCATGCCTGACAGCTGTTGTACATAGATTGAAAAGTATGATAAGGACAGCTGTGCTGGCTGTCTGCCTGGTTTGTCTAGCAGCAGAGAGTAGAAGTTGCTTCAAACTCTTAATGAAGTTAGGGCAATCTGCCTGGTTCCTTCCTTGACCTATATATATTTCTAGCTTTCAGCAAGCAGCAAGTTACACATTTTATGACTCAGAGGTTGTGTTCAAATAATAATTTCCTGCAATGTAGTGCACTATCAATTTTGTTTTCATCCTTTTGAACTAAATAATACTTTAATATTCTTTAAACAATCTGTGATAACAAATATACCTTGAATAAACAATACATGAAAAGGTGATTCCTTTTGAAATCACTCTCTCATGATTTCCTTGAGTGTTTCTTCCTCTTTGGATCACATGAAAAAGAGTATAATTGTTCTTATTCATCTACTTATTACCATTCATGACTTTGTAGACTTCCATCTGATCTTTTATCTGTTGTCTCTTTCCAAGCTGCAAAGTGGACATTTTAATTTATCTCCTTATGGAAGATCTTCTGTTCCTCTAATTGCTTTTTTATCCTTCCCTGCACTATACTCTTTTTCAGGCTAAAAATGAAGCCAATAGTTGAGATGTGAGAGCACCAGGGATTTAAACAGAGATGTAAAGAAGCTTTTTGCTCTGTTCTTTGTTCCTTTCCAAGCAATTTCTGCTGCAATGCTAATGTGAAGGATCTTGTCTATTAGAAAAACTCAGTTATATGTTCATTCAAAATTAATGTAGTACTAAGGGGAAGAACTGGCAGGTGTCTGTATTGCTATCACTGATTACCAGTCTATTGCATAATGAGTTTTTCTTTAGGAAGAAATGAACAGTAATGAAATCAATGGAATGAAATCTCTGGAACATTCAATTTATATTTATCACCAAGTATATGCATAATATCAGGCTTTTTCACTGCTGCCATTTCATTCTGTGCCCATTTCTTTACTTCAGTATTTGTACTTGGCACAGAGGAACACCACACATTGAGGTTTGGGGGTATATAATCACTTGTGTGTGTGTGTGAGCTCATGCTTTTCAGCAGGTGCTAGTGCAAATGCATATCCATTCATATAAAATCATGTCCTTCTACTGAAATGAAGACTCTAGCAGAAATATTTCTTTGAGAGAAGCAATAATGTTAATGAGTGTGCATTAGAACCACAGTGTCTTTGTTAGCAAGCCAGCAGAAATGGCAAAAGTGGCAACACTGCAGTGCTCATCTGAATGAATTGTTCGAATATGTGAGAATAGTGAGAATAGTCAGGTTTACATACAAATCAACACTGAGGGCCATGTTTTGAGAATCTGTCAGTAATCCAGGTCTACTGACTTCAGTAGACACATGTCAAACCCTACACCAGTGTAATCGTTCCACTGGGTTTCTTGGCAGCAACCCTGATCTGGTCTGACAGGAGTGAAAGGAGAATGGAACTGCTTTTCTTAGTTCTGTTCCATGAGCTATCTGTGGCATAGCTGCTGTCCTTGGACTTCTCCATACATTTTTGTCCATATCTGGAAAAGTTCTGTAAAAGTCAGTTTTAGTAACAAACCACATTTTTAAACATTTTTAAAAACATAAATTAAAGGCTTAGCGACATATAAGCTTGTTTAATTTTCAGATACCTCCCACCAGGGACTCCACTGGCAGGTGGAAGGGGTTTCTAACTCCTATTTATCTGGTGCAAGATGATTTGCCACAAAAGAACATTGATCTCCTGGCTGAAGGACACAGAAAGTCCTTCTAAGGCTCCTGAGGCTTCTGTGGTTCTCCTTTTGTGTGACAGCAATAACAAAAGCAAACATGAATTAACTGGGACAATGCAGCCAGTCAGGACTTTCCTGAAATGGTGTAACACAGCACAAATGCTGGACCTACACAGGACACTGATAATTTCTGGACTGGCAATTCAGGCTGGCTATGATGAGTGTCTCATTGGCTTTGCCTGTTGTCCTCTGACTTAGCTGATCTAGTATTTGGCTTTTTGTCTTTGGAAAAAGCAAAAACAGCCTGATCTAGCTCTGATTTAGTGCAAATGAAGATGTTTTCAACACATCAGTCATGATGAAAGCCAAATGAACAGCTAATGGGGACTTCCTGCTGCATTTGTGCCAGCTTTGTGAAGAAGGTGCAGCAATTCTTCCAAATGTTATGTGAAAAACTCATCGATTATGGAAAAGGGCTTAACCATTATTGATAAGGTCATAAAGTTGGGAAGTCTTAGTCTGTGGAAAACCCTACAAGGCCAACTTCCAGCACTACTGAGACTGCTAGAAATGCCTTGTAGTAGCTGTGCTATACTAGTGCCTTCATTCAAATGTGTGTGAATCATCCAGAACATGCTTTATTCAGGGCTGATCTTAATACTGCATAAATAAGATATTTTAGTTGCCTCAGGCAGGCTCTGTGAGGAATTCCCATGGGCACTACATTATAAGGAGTCAAGATCTGGCAGCCGAGACAGCAGTTGCTTGAATTGCACATCCATCTCTTAAACTCTGACACCAGAAGAATTGCACTGGTTTTGTGCAACTATTATAGATGCCCTGAATGAACCACTTACATTGACACAGTAAGCATGTACACTTGAGCCCACCTGCACTCCTGTCTGAAGCTATCTGTAATATGTGATACATACTTCCCCAGCATCAAAGCCAGTGAGGCTTGTTTGCAAGCTGGTGAAAGAAAATGTACTCATTCGTTTCCCTAAACATGTGAATAATTTTTGTCCATGCAGGCCACTGTGAGTCAGTAATGGCAATGGAAAACATACAAATGGGCAGGAATCTTGGCTGTTGTCCTGTACACTGTCACATCTAATTACTAGCATTTATTTTAAGGAAAGGTACCTTTCTCCTCTCCTCTGCAGCCTCCAGCTTTTTCTGGATCTCCTCAAGAGAGAGTTCTTTCTTCTTTGGAGAAGCTAAAGTTCGTGGTGCTTCTGAGACCGGAGATGGTGGCTTTAGGATCAGTTCAAAGGCCTGGCCTGAGGCACGTTTGTTGATTTGTTTCACTTCCATGTCTGCACAATAAAGTGGGAAATGGTAAGTCCTTCAATAGGCCAGCAGTATGGAGGAGAGATCAGAAGCACAGACAAAAGATTGAGCATCTTTGCCTTGGGCATTTTAAATGCAATGGCAGATTATGGGCTGAAAACTGTTCTCAGGAGTACATTCCATTTTATGTGTAATAGTTTAATTATACCTTAATGTCTTAAAGATAAAAATTTACAGCAATTTTGGAAGCTTATTGGGGTTCTGTGTCATTTCATGCCCCCTGCAAGCAGTGCTCAAGCTGATTAATTTTTTAAGCATGCTTTCATCTTTTCTTCATTTCTTTGGGAATTATGTCAGCTATGAGGAGCTGTAATTCTCAACTGGGGAGCAGGGAATGTACAGCTCAGTATGAGAGGGCTAGCTTTAAAAGTTTAGTTGGCTGCTATTAAGAACAATATCCAGCATCATCTAGAATCAGTAAAAAGCAATAGCCCAAACTAGTAAATAAATTGTTAAATCAGCAAAACATTCCTCGACTAATGATATGGACTGGGAGGTGAACTGAGTCATTTCCCAGCACTAGCACACTATCTGACCTGCAGGATGATTTCCAGAAAACGTCACTCACCATCATATTTATAGATATTCATGTTGCGAGGTTCTGGGTAAAAGCAGGAGCAGATCAGAGACAGCATGGACAGCTCCTTCATCTTTTCCTTGTAAGCTGAAAAGAGAAATCTTGTTAGCATGCTTCACTTACCCAGATCCTCCTCAGTGAATTTCTAGCT
Organism: Sakesphorus luctuosus; assembly: GCA_013396695.1. Taxonomy (NCBI): domain Eukaryota; kingdom Metazoa; phylum Chordata; class Aves; order Passeriformes; family Thamnophilidae; genus Sakesphorus; species Sakesphorus luctuosus. The sequence goes on from VWZD01012268.1 coordinate 956,896, forward strand.
GAGATGACTGTCGGGGGACCAGCAAATTTGCTCTATCACCCACCTGTCAGATTTCTCTAGAATATTTACTTTTAACTATTTTGTCTTTACACTGAGGCTTTATCAAATCACACATTTGATGCTCAGTTACTGCAGAGACAGCATCTAATCTCCTACATGACCTCAGCCTTGGGCATAATGCAGACAGTCCTCTCTGGTTTACAGAAACTGAATCTGGCTACCAGGAAATGTATTTAGCATTGGAAGAGTGCCACGACTCCACTCTCTCCTGGCAGGTGGAGAGAGACATGAAGCTCTTACAAATTCTCTGACGTATCCAAATGCAATTGAGAACAGCTCTGAAATGCTGCCCATGTACTGCCATAGGCAGATGCTGAAGACATTATCTGTTACAAATGAAAATGTCATCCAGATAATTAAAAATAAAACCATAAATGAGGATACATTTATCAAATCCCTTGCACAATGCCCTTAATATGAGTAACTACTTGAAACAAAGCTTTTCCTTTGCAATTTACTGGCCAAAACATGTTTTCACTCTCAGGTCTAGTATATATCAGCTGATGCAATAAATACACTTGTAATTTGCCCTTATGGTGTTATCTTTACTGATTTTGTAATACTGGTAGGCCCCACTCATGAACTGAGGAGGCACTGGCCTAGAAATAGTGATACCAATACCTAATCATTACGCAGTGCTCTGCGCTCACCCTTTCTGATCACTTGTAAGTAGGAAAACAGTCTTGTACTTGGTCCCTTGGCAAGTCAATGACAAAGCCCAGCTCTCCTGGGTCCTGGGCCAATACCCTAGTCAGTGCCCACCCTGCATAATGCATGTATGTTAAGGGGGGTGATCAAAATTCATCTTGGCACACACAAATCCCTGCTACTACCAATATATCTACAGAAGCAGATACTAATTTGCCGCCAGCATGTGAAAACATGACTAAAAATGTAAGTGTGACTGAAAGTATTGTACGTAACAGATTAGACCAAATTAACCCCTGATGTAGCTAAATTAAAATCAGGCAGTCCTTTGATCTTCAAACTGTGGATACACATGAAATTGTCAATTGGATTTCTCATGAATGTTCTTGTGGTTTTTGAATGTGTCTTTCCTACTGAGAAAGGGCCCTGACATTGAAGTGATTTTGGCAGCCTTTGGGTGCTGCTTAATATGGTGGTATTTGAAATATCCATAGTACAGGAATGGATTTCTAGGTGATGTGATGATTAGTTAATCTAATTAAGCATTGCATAATCATGTACCCTGAATAACCCACCTAAAGGACATTTGGCTTTTCAGAAACCATTGGTAAAAACCAACATCTCAGGTCAAGAGTGTGCTGAAAATTTTGCTTTCTGCGAACTTCTATGGCCAAGGAAGCTTGGACTTGACAAGACTTTGGTTTGAAATCTAAGTACGAACTTGTGAGGAATAACTCAAAAATCCTCTGAAGAGGAAAATAATGTCCAACTGATGACTGTTAATTGTCAAATGAAATGAATTGTTCACTTAGGCCTCCATCCAACAAGTACACAGATGTGGTTGTCCAGACCACTCTTTGAAGAGTGCTTGACCAGCCAGCTGCCCACGTCAGTGAAATTGCATCCTTTTCAGCAACAAGGTTGTGAAGTGAGTGCACAGCAAACGTGTCAAGTTACTAAACAGAGAGAAAATGGACACTGGGTTGAGTGTTAAAGACACAGTCATTGACAACACAAGCGGAAAGCTGAATGTCCTTGTACAAGATCTTCCGAGTCACTGCTAAAATGTATACCTTGAAATATCTTTGTACAAAGAGGCATAAGAAACAGCATCCTAGGAATCTTGCCTTTTGGGGTCTTTGTTATTTTTTATCTTTGCTTGACATTGAATATGTTTTGTTTTCTAATAGTATTTAAAAAAGATTAGAAAAAGTTGTTTGTTCTCCCAGCTTTCCCTCTGCAGAACACAGCTGGAGAAAGACAAGAATATGCTCAGTAATCTTCCCTTCAGTGCTTCCTTTCACTGAAAGCCCACTGGCAAAAGCATTGTCCTATTTCATTCTGGCCTCTGACAGAATTAGGATGACTTTCCATACTTTACAAGAATTACATTTTCTTTTTTCATGGTATTGATTTAGTCTCCTTTTGAGTACTCACAGGAATTCTAGAGGCTGCTACAACCCTGGGAATCAAACAATGTGCCATGTTGGCAAACACTGGTGTTCCTGTTGTAGACTTAAGAGTTGAGGGCATCAAAGGAAATGAAGAGCTACACACTTCCTCCTGTGTTCAAGATCAGCACATTGTGACATGTCCCCCTTGACCAGGCTTATTTGGCAGCATTGAGTAGCAGCAGCCCCGCTTTGCTCAGCTGCCCTTTCCTCAAAGACTTCCTTAAAATACATTAAAACCCCTGAAAGCAGTAATGTTAGTCCAGTTAGTGGTCTGATTAAAGTGGCTGGTCCACATCACATAGTTTAGACTGGAAGGTAACTGTACTTTCCCAAATCCCAAGGGGTTAGTTTTTTAGTCATAGAAGCCTGTTCTCTCAAAAAGAAAGGTTTTCCTATTAAGAAAGCAGCTCACATAGACCAGACAGCTGACAGCACAGCATTTGTGCAATCTGTGCAGGACCTCTTGTGTAAACTGAAATAGGCACAAAAATTACCTGCCTTATAGTGGAGCTTTTAAAAACCCTTGAAGACACGCAGTGATTGCAACGAAGTTTATTTTCCAAATGTGTTTCAACTGGCTTGCTAATTATATCCGTCCTTGTGCAGTCATGTAGGGTACATATCATTCTATTAACTGTGCAAGCTAAATGAAGTAAATGATGGTAATCGTAACACTACAATAGCTTTGATAGCAAAATTGCTAGGAAAGAACAATGTTGTCAAAAGATGGTAACAGAATCTTTTTAGTTATATGCAGTAAGAGCTAAATGTTTATATGCATTAAAAACTGTAAAGTTAGGCAAGAGAAAAACACTGATTTTTGCTGAAACCAGAAGGGAATTCAGTATTGGCAATCCATGCAGTTTTGCTGTGAGTATACTATTATTTATAGGTCATCTTAAATTCTGAAACTGTGTGATTATTTCAGAACCTCATCTACTTTTTAAAAATAAATTCCTCAAATTCAGAGTTGCAGAGAAAGCCTTAGAAACACTATCAAATGCCCCTAAAAGCTTTGACAACATTCAGAGAAAACTCAGGTTGCTTTGAAATTCAAGACTGTGGGATTGTTTTTCAGAACAAGTATCAAATGTACCTTAAAATCATTGTTTTAATGCAACCTCACTCTTTTCTCAAACTTCAAGCATTACTTTTAACAGCTATATTAAGAAACTATGTTGGGTGAACATCCATGCTCTTCCATTGTGGGCTCTTTACGTGCTGGTCCAGGTAAGATCTTCAGGGGCCTTCAAGGGCGCCAGTGCTGCATCTGCATGAGCAAGGAGGGAATCACAGCAGGACTGGATCTCTAGAGGGAAACAATTCTGAGGCTTTCATGCCCATGCTGCATAATTCTGGGGATCTTTTCTTTAGACTAGTCTGGTTCCATGATCCGAACAGCCATTAAGGCCAGGGGCATAGTAGATGTACAGGTAATATGCAACTTCTAGTTTCATTACCTATCAAGTGAACCAGTTTGTGCTCCAAGATCACTCTGAGATGTGAACCAAAGCATGGTCAACTGGTGGGTTTTGATGATCCTCTTTGTAAGTGCTTTACCAATCTCAAATAACATGCTTATTCAGATACACTCCATATTCCTCTGCTAATGACAGAAAAGCAGCCCATTGCCAGTCCTGCAGCTCACTTGCCTGATGAGTGAAGCTACTAAGGCAGAGCCCTATGGCTGCCATTAGAAATCAGCAACCACTTATTTACTGCTGGGAGAAACAGGAAGGTTAAGGAAAACACTGCTAAACCCATCCTGTCTGTTCTCATCTGTCATCCAGTAGCTATAAGGAATTTTTTACAGTTTACATTGCAAAATGAAAATCTGTCCTGACTGATGGGCCATGGGCAATTTGGGTCACATTTTGTTCCTTGGCAAAGCACAACTCAGACAGATTGCTGTATCACAGCACAGACCATTATTCATAAGCAAAACTATTTTTAACATGTGAAGGCAGAGAGAAAAGTGTAAATGTTACTTATAATTAACATCTGATGAAGGCAAATCTGTTGATGCCTTTTACTTATTGAATACCATCCCCATATAATAAATGCATTATATACACATATTAATATGGATACATTACATATATTAATGTACAACGTTACTGTATATTGACCTTTTAAGTACCACTAGCCAACTAGTTCTTGAAGTTCTGCACACCTGGAAGGAAAAAGAAACTGGCACACTGTCCATAGTCAAAATGTGCAACCCCTAACACAGCTCAGGCCTGTGTTCCCTTGCCAGAAACCTGTGTGATAGTCATCCTTCTAAGACTGAACTGAAATCCTGCTTAATTTTCTTTGAAAGAGACTGAAGCATTAAGCATGAAATGCAGATAGAGAAGGCCAATCACACTTGTCCTTTATCTCCAGTTCTGATGGATGTTATTGGCAATGCAGTTTGTTACAAATTTCATTTTGTTAATGCTCCCTTCGAGGTGCTAGAGTTTTGGTTTGTCAAGACAATGCTTTAAGTCATATCATTTTGTGAACACCAACAGTCACACTCTGTTGGCCGGTAATTTTTTTTTTAATAACCAATTTTAGTAATGTGCTCCATAATTTTCATTATATGATGTTATATAATCACAACTGTATTGTTTCCTCATAGTTGGTGAGGTATTTGAAGAAAGTTGCATGATGAATGTTGGTAAAGTGGAGAACTAGTACTGGGACAAGCACATAGGACTGGGAGAAGTAAAACTCAGTCTGGGGCATGAGTAATAGGGAATCTACATATAATTTATTTTTTGGCATGTCTGGGATCTATGAGTCTGGGATTCACTATAATTAATGTTGGCCCTAATTTAATACAGCTATTTTGCAGCAATCATGAAAGCTTAGTTTTTAGTCAATGGAGAGATAAAGACTCCCAGAGAATGATGGTCCCACTCAGATCTCTAAGATAAATAAATTAGGTTGTCTAAAGGCTGACAAAACTCCACTGTCAGAAAGCCTAAAGATGGAGTAACCAGTAATGGAGGGAAGGAAAGTAAAAGCACCTGCAGTAAATACATCTTACCCAGCCTTTATGCTTAGCCAAGAGTGACATCTCATTTTGGTGGTTCACATAGATGGGGCTTATTTTGTTACCGTCTCTCTGAATGAAAAGCTGCTCAAAAGAGTATTTGGTGTGAGTCCATCTGACAACCTTATGTATATGTGCACTTTTGCAGTTTCCTGAGCAAAAATGAGGTTGCTTTACTAACAGTTTATGGGCTCTTTAATACCCTACAGTACTCACCTGTTTCACTGTTGGGGAATGTGTCACAGGATCCTCACTCACCTGGGGCCATTCGTTGGTGGCCAAGTCTTTAAAATTGCACTCTCAATATACTGCAATGTAGTTTAAGAGATGAGAACAGAGTTTTGGTCATGTCCCCTGTCCTTGATTTTTTTGATATTTCTATATCTAGGCATGGAATAAGCAAGTACTATGAAAAAGTAACAAGAAACAGAAAGCAAGGAAAAGAAATTGTGAATCACTGAGTTCTCTGTCAACAGTGACTCTAGTATTTTCTTCCATCTGCCCAGAAAATGAGAAAGGAATCTGCTTTTGTGGCAACTGGAAGTTTCAAAAAGTAGTTTTAGGCATTAATTTCTCTAACCCTCATGAATGTTCCTAGGTTTTGGCAGAAGTATCATCAATTTTATTCTCTCCAACAGCCCTTTGACAAAAGGCTTTAAAATGGTTTGGGATGGAATTAAGCATTAATGTCATTCATAAAAGCACAGTGTGGCCATGAAATCAGGGATCACTGTAGCATCAGTTCTTCAAAACACACAAAAACCCAATGTGAGCAACAGATCTGGCCCTTCAGCTTCCTATTCTGACTATGTCAAATTATACCAATGAACCCTGTCATCGAGTGCAAGGCCTTGCATACCACTTCCACAGCATAATTCAGTTGACAGCATGGGATCTGGCTGGAAAACCCATCCCACGGAATACACAAGAAGCTCTTTGCTTATGCAGAGACTGTCCATCAATGATTTACTTGCATCTATGGTGTGTAGATACAAACACATTCAAATGTGCTGATTGGAGGTTGGCACAAGTCTGACTGAAAATTGCTCCTAAATTTACAACTCTTATTACTAACCATGACTATGGCTCTTTGGGTAAAAATGGACTACTTAAAATGCCATGTCTGTGATTTTTACTTAATGTGTGTAGTTAGACTCAAATGTCTTTGTTCACTTTCTGATGTCAGAATGTTCAGATGTAAAGTTACTATTTTGTATTATTTCAACGTATGTAATTTTCATTGCTGAAACAATGAAAAAACCCTTTTACTGAACCTGAACTATTACAGTAATCTGTGACATAAGTTAATGGGACTACTTTGTTGAGCATTGCCAAAATAAGATTTTGATGGAAGGGGTTTTTAGAATTTGGAAAAACATAAAAACCTTGTCATGGTTACTCAAAACAAACACTGATGCAGATGCTTTGCCATAGTCACACTGTGCTTTCTGTTTACTGACATAAAAACACATACATTTCTTCTAGTGTGGAAGGAATGCAGCAGAGATGTGCCTGTCCAGAGCCTCAGGGCCCCAACAGCCTCACCACACTGGATGCTGTTGGAAACACGGGCAGACAAGAAAGCCATGGGCTAACTTCTCCTTCTTCAGCTCTGCAGAAACTGCTCTGAGCAGTGTCAGTCAGATGCTGTGCTTTCTTCTGAGCCTTCCCTTTGCATCACATTGGCTTGAGGAAGCCACTGGCAGTTCAGTTCCAAAAGCCCTCTGGGGCTGAGGGAAAGGCAAAGGATCCACTGCTAATAGGTAACACTGTGGCCCTACTGAAAATCATTTGAACTTAAGAGAACTTCAGCCAAGGAGAAAACAATATTCCAGAGATTTTTTTTGCCCCCAAAGGGAGAAGACCCTCTTTGCCTTTACAGTTTTATCAAGGCTTCCCCCTATATTTCCCTCTGTGCCACCACAACCCATCTGCCTTCCCCTAATTTTTTTCCCATAGAGCTTTTTGTGTAGGAAAGGATGTAAGTTACTAAAAGAGACTTTGAAGACAATGGGATGAAGAGTGAGGAATGAACTTAAAGGCTGCAGCACACCTAAGACAGCTTTATTTCCTGCCGGTTAATTGAACATAACTGTTTAATTTTTGTGCAATGAGAAGTTCCAACCCTGTTCTTCAGATGGTTTGGCAGGATGCTGATATTTATGGTGCTGAGCTTACGCCTACCTTCATTAGAGGCCACCACAGACAAAGGTAATATAAAGTAAGTGTGAAAGTCATGTGAACTTCAATAGTTTGAAAACCCTTAAGGCAGCCCCAGTGACCATTCTGGAATCTGCTGTCTCCTGTATTCTGTGGAAGCAAAAAATACAGTGGAAATTCAGCTATGGCACGATGTGAACCAAAGAGATTTTCCAGAATGTGAACTGGATGGAAACAGGGAATAGACTTTAGCAGCTACACCAGGAGGAAATAATCTTCCCTAGTTAGCTCATCTTACCTGCTTGAGAACTGTTGTTGGTTTTGTTGCATACCTGCCCAAGGGGGAAACAGTCTCTTTTGACTGGCATTGTAGCAAGTTTGGCTCTGTCATGTTTTACAGAATAATCTGTTTTATTTTTAGTTTAGTACTCCTGTTAGAGTAGTAGTAAAAATTCTGTATATATCCTTCTGGGTTTGATCCTATCACTAATTTTCCTGTTCTCAAGAGAAATCCCTTTTCCCTGAGTTATCACTTAGAATCTTGTATGGACAATTTAAGAAACAAAATCTTGAGCTCTGGAGTTTTTGAATGGGTGAATTTGCTTCCCATGATTTAGTGCTCACTGTGTATAATGTATTTCCTTCACATCATATGCCTGAAGGTTTGCGATATACCCTTTCACTAGCACACAAAGCCATTAAATTCTTTTACTTCTGAGACAGGTTACATATAAAACAGCTTCAAAAGCCAAATATTTCACTCCAAAGTTTCCACTAACATGGAAAACTACTACACATGGCTTTGAAGATCCCTACTGGTAAGCAGCACTGAACCAGGACCTCAATCTCCATGCAGGCTAAAAAGCAGTGTTTTCAGCATTTTCTCAGCATTTATGAAGGGTACCAGCTGGACTAACCTGCCATAACAGCAGCCTAGTTGAGTTTGCTTTAGGACTTCCCTGCAGTAGGACAACACCAGAGTGCTGATCCTTCTCTCAGAAGTGGCCATGTAGCGTGCTTAGGAGCTCTCCGAGTTATGCATTTTCCTGGGTGCAAAACTGTGATGCTTGGCTTGGTTCTGGGGCCATGCTGGCAGCTGAAGCACCAGGGAAGGACTTGCAAAGGAGTCGGAACTTCTTCAGTGTCTTTCTAAGGTGAGGTAGCAAGAACTGAGCTCCAGATTGGAAGTTGCAAAGCCTGCAAGCAGTCCCCTTTTCCTCAACAACCCTGGCATGCAGGCATCAGCCACCACAACAGCAGTGTGTCTACAGCTTGCTGCTGAACTGAGCCCTGGTGGGAAGTGGAATTTCAAGTCCTTGTGGTGACCACATTAATCTACCCTAGACCATCAAGCAGAGCATCCAGCAGAACACCCAGGGCTAGGCTATCAGAGACAGCTGCTGTCTCCCAGTATGCTTTTAAGTTCATCTTTTCATTGCATTGTGGGAGCATGCAGATGCCCAGCTGAGATCTGCACTACTTTCTGTACAAACACGTCAGATGCAAACACCCAATGCCAAAAAGCTCATGGTCTAAGTGAGAAAGACAGGCAAGGGATGCTGGGAAAAATAATGACCCAGAGGTGAAAAAAACCTGCCTCAGGTCATAGACCTGTTCTGTAGGAAACTTCTAGGGGAAAACAGTCCTGAATTCTGTATAAGTGACACCTCTGTTGTCATAGGCTGTCCCTGTGTGAGTGCTGAAGGCAATACGAGTGCTGGCTGCTGAAACAGCCCCTTGAGTGTGGATGCAAATTAAATATAATGAAATAGAACAGCAGTGCTTTAGTCATGTAGCCTACTATGGTCAAACAGCATCTTCCCAAAGTATAAATCATGCTATGGGTTCTGTTCTAGCACAGTGAGACTGGGTTACTAGAACAGGGTGTGAGAGAGCTGGCTGCCAATATTACTTTTATTTCTGTGAATCTTATGCTCAGCCATGTGTTTTTGGAATGGTGGCTTTTATTCAGTTTTTCCTAATGAACTCTCCAGAGGCTTCCACTGACTTGATCTGGCATCACCCTTGTCCCTTTATGTAGTCTGGACAAACTCTTTGTGGTCTTGCATCACCCAACCATGCATCACCCTGGACACTGGGTGTCATTTCATTCTGTGGCATCTGTGTTTTGTCATGCCTAGAGAGTCATGACATAATCTTGCATATTGCCAGTCTTCATAACAGAAATAAGAGCTCTGCTACTGTCTCTTTTCATCTGGACACAGTAGATCCTGTCTGGACTTGCAGTGATATTTCAGTTGTGTTATGAAATCCCTCCCTTCATCTCTGGACTTTACAGTCAAATTGTTCATACTGAGCTTCTCCAGAAAGCCAATTTTAGCAGAAATACTCCCATGTTCCAGAAGCAAGCCATTGACACAGAAAGAAAAGGCTCAGTGTGGTTCAGGGAAGTTAAGCAACTAAGAAAGAATGGGTAAAAAAATCCAACATTTTCTATTTTCATCATTCAAGGAATGTCTTCTGTTTTGAGTACCTCAGCTGAGGAAACAGAGATGGATTGCTACACCACCAGTTTTTGATAAGAGAAATGCCAGTTCTTGCTATTTTTCTGGGCTCAAATATGCATATAGTTTTCACAGAACTACAAGTCTGATATGAAATGAGACTTTTTTTATGACTCATATAGGGCTTGTAACCATAACTTTCATTAATACACATCCTATGCCATTCCAAAGTACAGATATCTTTGATATCTTCCAGTATTTTGAAAACTGTACTTTAAACTGATGGAGTTAAAATATTAGTTAGTGGTAACTTGAGGCTCAGAAAACAATAAGCAAAATAAATTGCAAGATGCATTTGTAATTTTTTTTTCTTTAGGAAAAAGAAAGAACCTGGGCAATAAGCTAAGTAGAAATTTGTGTTTATATTATATAATATAAATGCAATTATAATTTGTGATGAGGTTGGACTCTTGATCTTCACATTTCAGTAATTACATGCATTCCCTGCTTGCTGAGTCATTTCACTGAGTGCAGAACCTACTCAAATTATTTTCACACCATAAATATCAGGAAAATCCATTTTAGAGAAAATATGCTGATGTGAGGGCTTTGGACAGTACCCTTCAAACTAATAATTTCATATAGACTAGAGGCCCCATTGTATAGTGTTTGAATATCAAACAGAATAATTTGTTAGCTTATATATATGTGTTTACATATATATATATTTCTATATATATATTTCTATATATACACACATATATACATATATATCCACATATATATACACATATGCATACACACACACACACACATATGTATATGCAAAGCTTTATTTATGTAACTTTATTGCTTGATTTTGAGCAAGTCACATATACTTAATGTACTTAACCCAAAGGCAAATATGTGTAACTGCATTTTTCTGCTTCACAATCGCTCTTACTGGCTGCCATGACTACTGACTAAATGTCAAAATGCAAAGGACAACAAAAAGAGACAGTCTGAAAAATTCAATTTACTCTGGGGTTTTGAATGGAATTTTAATTTTGTAAGACATTCTAAAATAAGGATGTCTCATCAGGTTGAATAAAGGCATTAGTTTGCTTTCTGCACACAACTGCAAATGACATTTGTAAGCAGATTACTTACAAAGGAAGAGTTCCTATGCTTGCAGTAATACAATGGCACAGACATTATAACTGTGTTAATTAACAATAGTATTTTAAATTGGAATACCAGAATAAAACAAGCTCCTAGTAAATGACTTTTGAGTTTCTGTATCAAACTGTTTGATTTTAGAGTTTGCCTGTCAATATAACTTGTATTTGTGGCAGACTTTGCTTTAAAACCAAGGAGGTGTGACAATGGAAACTGTATTGTTCTGATGCTTTACATTGCATGGCTTAATTCCCTTTTTTTCCTAACAAAGACTATAGAAGTGTGGATGTTTTTGTACAAATTTAAGTCTACTCAGTGTGGTATATGTGACAGCAAGGGGCTGTATTTATTTTTAGTACAAGGTATTACAAAGGACTGAATTTCTGGGTTTAGAGAAATGTAGTCCCTAATTTAAGAAAGTCTCTCCATGTAGGAAGCCTATCAAAGGCGTGTTTATCCTTGGAGAAATCCTTTGGTTAAAAAATAATATGTTTAGGTTTTGAAGGACTTTGAAAGCACTGCAGAGAGTAATCAAAAATGACAGCAACTCCCTCATCAACCATATTGACACAAAGCAAATTCTGTAAAACTCATCTTCTCATTTGGTGTTTTCTCCTAACAAGTGGGTAGCAGAATGACTAGGAAAAGAATCTTTTGGCAGGTCACCAAATCTAGAAACTAGGGCTAGTGTGAAAATCTATTTACAGTATTGAAAGACATAAGATAATTTTCTGTTAGTCTTCTACACAGTCCAAAAGCAACTACAAATGCCCAAGTGAGGTTTTGGATGATGTTTCAGTGTGTGACTACCAAAATCCATAATTGTCAATGCTGAAGGATGAAGTCTAACCACTAAAATAGGAATGGATACTGGGGCAGGGACTTTTTAAAAAAAATAAATGTATGGAAATAAATTCAGGACATGTAGGTTGGCTCCAAAAGTCTCACAAGGAAGAGGGTTTGTTTTCTTCTTGATATTTCTTCCACCTTTCTTTTAAAGGGTCCAGATTTGGAAAACAGAGGAAAAAGCACAGGTGTGTGTGAATGAGCAGGAGAGGATGTTGGGTTCATCATTGCTTGGAGATATTTGGTGCTGTGGAGCTGCACCTGAGGTACTACATCCAGTTTTGGGTCCCTCACTTTGAAGGAGACATGGAGGAACAGGTGAAGGTCCAGTGGAGGACTCCCAGGAAACTGAGGGACCTGAGCCCAGTGGCCTGTCAAGGGTTGTGGAGGGGGCCCAGCTTGTTTAACTGAGCAAAGGTGTGGCTTAAAGGACAACGTACTAGCTGCTTACAACTATTTGAAGGAAAGAACAATGAAATGACAGAATTAAACTTTTCTAGATGACACACATCTGTTACTCTGTGGATTTCAGATTTTTTTTCATGATCTTTACCTACATGATCTATGCAGCTATTATTACTAATTACCAGATCTATACTTTTACTATTCTATCCTGCCATGTCTTTATGCATATATGCAAACATTTAATTGCCTCCATTACAAAAATAATGATACCACTCCACAGCGTATTGCTAAAATTTATCATTGTTGGACATAGATTGTAAATATTATTGAGTATGCTAACCAGAAGATGTATAAAATGGATGAGAAAAAAAAAAGAAAGATAAAAAATGACATCCTCTTAGAAATCATGCTGATGGTGCAAAGGAATTAGTACATTATTCAGAATTGATTAAATTGGCTGAGAGAGAATTTGCTGCTGGGATACTTTTGTTACAATTGATGCTACAATAAAACTAGAATAGGAACCACTAGTCACAGAAATTGACCTGTGTTTTAAGAAGCTTTGCTCTGATTTCCATAATGGAAGTAAATTGATTTTTGAAGATATAAAACTAATGCATGAATGTCTACACTATAACAATTTATATGGACTTTTCAGTAGTGTGACTGCTTCCAATTAAGTCTTTCATGACACACCTCTCTTTTTGATCTTTCTCTTCTTTTCCCCTCTTTTATACCATTTTTCAATTTAGTGATTTTTTTTCCTATTTTGAAATATTAGTGAAGACTCCTAGAATACATTTGCTCTGTCAGTCTATTTGTCCCTCTGCATCTCCATATGTATATATGTATGTATGTATTTGTCTATCTATTTTTCTGCAATACTAGCTTACATTTAAAAGAAGATCTTGATGAATTCAGATACACTGCTCTGCTACTAAATTAACCACATGAGGAGTTGATTCCTGCTGAAATGCTCCACTGATTGCTCGTGTGAGGGCACTTGGCTTATTCAGAATAAAAAAAGATCTTCACTTGCAAAGTGAGATTTTCAGGGCTCTGTGCACCAGCATCAACAGTCTGTCATTAATGGCAAATCAGAACTTCTCTGTTGCTCAGCCTGCCCTTTCTAACAGATTTATCAAACTTCCTGGATTGGCTTGTCCATTGAATTTTTAATATATTCTAAAACTAGCAGGAGCTGGATGTAGCCAAATGTCAACTTGTAACAGCCTATTTTGTCTCTTTTGTTGTATAATCAAGTTCTTTTTCCTGTTAAAAAAAAATCTCTTTTCCTGCATAATCAAATAGTCCTTTATTAGTGTATCTGGTTTTTACTTGACTTTTCAAAATAATAAATAAGTTTCTTTCCTAAGCTGATGGTTTGGGAGATTTGAAGAGGGAAAAAATAGGTCCATCAGATATACATCAACATAGATCAACTGTATCCATAGATTTCCACAGGGTTAGGATCTAATTCTAGCAAGACTGGTGTTCTGGCCATTGCATATCTTAGCCACTTAAACACGTGACTCGTAGACCACAGTCTGCCATTGCTATTTCTCATGTTGTGCTGCTTTTTTCCCCCCACTGCATTAGAAAATATGGGAGGCCTCCTTCCACTGAACTTCACTTTGTTAAATTACAATTTTGCCTACAGTTTTCTTGGCTGGAAGGCTGCCTCTTGCTGAATTTTGGAAAAGCTTTTAGCTAAAAATGAAGATGACTAGGGAAAAATACATGCAAGTGGTAAACTAAAAAAGTGCTTATTTTATTTGTTTGAAAGGTTCTAGTGCTTTGTGCCAGGAAATCATTCTTCATTTGAAAAATCTGTCCAGGACTGGCTGTGGAATAAGTCATTGAAAGATCAAATTTCAGGCTTCAGCCATGGCTAAGAGTTACAAATCCAAATTTTACAGCCAGTTTCTCTCAAGGCACTTTGTGCTGGTTAGGGCTGATTTCACATGGGCTGAGAGTAATACTGTGGAACAGAGGAGCACTGAAAATTGGAAAAACAGGAGGAAACAACTATCCTGTGGTCTTAATTCCTTCCCTTCTGGCATCATAGAAGTGTGAAGGACTGCAAGAAGGAAGGGGCTGTGTGAAGGGATGAGAGCTCAATCTGAGTGGCGGAAGAAATTGCTGCGAGCAGACTAATTAAAAAAAAAAGAAATAAAACTAAGCAGGTAAAGTCAGTCAGTCAGGGGATGGGATGCATTCTTGGACCAAGAATGAGGATGACACTTGACTGACTGGATAATGATATTGGGTTAAGAAAATCAGGGAAAGGGTATCAAGGAAATGGACTGGAACTGGAAATCAGTAGGTGGTGGGGATGGAGCAGATGGGAAACTGATTAGGATAGCAGATTGTTCACGAGAAAGTTGAGAGTCATCTGAAATAGAAATCTTCCTGACTGCTAGCCCAGACTTTCCTCTACACATAAATGACATTAAAAAACTAAAATATTAGAGTAGCAGTTCAGGGACAGAACGGGGTCCTCTGATATAATATTCTGTTTCCAGAATATATTTTCTTAATTTTGTTTTAATCTAGGACATTCTATCCATATGACTACATGGAAATGTACTAAATATAATTTTGCAACTTTTATATTGTAAATTACTTATATTCGCTTATCTAAATATCTTGATTTTGCTGCAAGTATTTATTCTTATTAATGCAATCTTTTACCCTTGACAGTGCTGTTCACACCTTTGTGCAGAAACCAGGATACCAGCAGAGCTGAGATCTCTAGAATAGCGCTGGCAAGCTATACAAACTGGTAATTACAATTTTGAAGAGGACTTTAAAGTAGCTCTCTCATGTTTAATCCTGTTTTTCAGACCTTTCACCACACGAAAGTGAAATTATTTACACTGTTAACCCAATCCCATATGATTCTCTAAGATATTTCCCTTGATGATGTTTCACTGCAAAAAAGAAAAAAAAAAGCAAAGGGACTTCAAAAAGGAGTAACTTGAATCCTCAATGCAGCTTAAAATAAACACCTTACTATTACT
The DNA here is from genome assembly GCA_013396695.1 of Sakesphorus luctuosus. NCBI lineage: Eukaryota > Metazoa > Chordata > Aves > Passeriformes > Thamnophilidae > Sakesphorus > Sakesphorus luctuosus. The sequence continues at coordinate 972,155 of VWZD01012268.1, forward strand.
TTACTTAAGAAGTCATTATTGACATTTTACTTTAAAAATGATGATGTTCAGAGGTAAAACATAATTTCCCAGCAAGAAGTTATTTGCCTTGAGAACAAGTGTTTTGTTGGCAAATATTAAACACTTAGGTTTTTAAATCAGGAGTAAGGACTTCATTCCTATCTACAACATATAATATTGAAAGCTCCCTGACTGCAGTCTTGACAGCATTGAAAAATATCTGAGCAGATAGAAGACATATTAGCTTAGAAATACTTTTTAAAATGGCATCTACATAGTAAATTAAATAAACATCAGTACCTAGAGAAAATGGATGTACATTTAAGTGACATCAATACAACTTGAGTGACATCAGTTGCTCTTTCTTTTCACGTGAATAATGTAAGAAACAAATATATCAAAAGAGCTAATAGGCTAATAAAATGGATTACAGAAGTGAAATTCACTCTCAAAAAAAGGTCTGTGACAAAATTATAGAGATTGATTCATGCCTTTATTTTAAGTTAAAAATTTTCTAGGAGCATTCAACATTTCTTACAGCTCCATTCAGGTAACTGGAGGATTTGTAGTACAAAAGCACTAGGAAAAAAACCAAACAAAATATAATCTTTTGCTACATTTTTATATATCAATGTTGGTTAAAAAAAATTTATGTATCTTTGACTGGCTGTGGTCTCTACAGTGTTTTGAAAAGAAAAAAAATAATAACTGTAATAATGTTAGTCACTCCAGGGAGCTCTGCCAATGAAATCACATCAAGAGTCATCCTAGTGGAAACCAGAGGATCAATTTGAACATGGGTATCTCAGAAATCTTAGCCTAAAAGGACAATTTTTGTTCTCAATAACTTTGAAAGGATCAAAAATAACATCAAGATCAAAAGTTACAGCTGCATAATCACTTATTGACTAGTGAATATATTTAAATGTAAAAAACTAAAGCATTAAAGGATACCTTAGCTATCTCCAGGTAGAGTATACCTTAACATAAGACAAATTACCAAGTTGTAGACCTCTATGTCAATCAGTTGTATAAAATACAGACATAATTATTTATTCATTACCCAAGAAATTCCCTAAGGATTATAAAAACTCCCCGAATAGCACAGACCGCTAATATAGCTTTAGAAGATAAGTTGCTCTGTTTCCTAATCTGATCAGTATGGATTTTTTCAACTTCTATCAGAGCACAGTTATACATTTCCATACAGTATGGAACATAACCCCACATCCCAACTATGAGGTAAGTACCTAAGATTCTCCACATCTTAATGAGAAGAAAGTTAGGTCATAAAATGATTAACCTACCAATCCAGTAAAGCAGCTGGGTGCACAAAATGATGTTTAAGAAAAACTCAGTTTTCTAAATCCAAAAGGTGAATTGTGCAAATTCCTGCACAAATGAGGAGTGGTCATGAAAATCCAGAAAAAAGCACAGTTTGTGCCCTTCAAATTGGTGTGCACTGAGGAGTGTTAGGATTTCGTAAAAGCAAGGCTCAGACTTGAAATGTTTAATCCTCTAACACTGGGAGTAGATGTTCTTCCATCTCAGACCCAGTTCTATGAAGAAATCTGTTTAGCCTGTTTCCTGAGAGCATCTGACACACACAGATATGATAGGGTTCTTCATAAACATAAGAACAGCCACAGTTTTCTTTGAAAATGCAGCTGAGGGAAAATGTTGCTGGCCGTCTTATGCCTGTGCTTTGGGACAACTGTCTGCAGTGAGTACCTTTGACTGGGAAATGCCAGATTTGAGTTCAATCTCTTTCAGAATGAGGGGATTCACGACAAAAGGTCCTGACTGCCACACAAAGAAATTCAAGCTCTATATTCTGCTCCCACAACTGTTTTTATTTTGCCATACCATGCAAAATCTACTAATAATCCTGGGATCCCGAGTTACAAGGTGGAGGTCATCCTCCCTCCTGTGTGCTCTCTTGTCCTCTCTCTAGCATGATGCTCTTCCTGCAGGAGGGTGGAAAGAGGACACAGCTCAGTAGCTCTGGTATTATATGGGGAGGGAGGACATGCATGGACAAGGGCCATCACATCCCAGCACCACACCTGAAGGCCAACCACCAGCCTTTGGCTCAGGGGCAGGAGTGTGCCCATTACCATGTCTTTTTTCCTCCTACCACAAAAGAAGAGACAGAAACAGGGCTTCTCTGTGAAGTGCCCAAAGAAGAGCTGAAGTCTCACCATTCCTCCCTTCATTTCCCTCTGGGTCTCTGAATTACAAGTACATTCACTTTGGGGAGACTTTGACCATAGCCAGAAGCACTGACCTCTCCTCACATGCTGTGGAAGTACAGTCATACCAGTATTCCACCACAAGTGCCTTAGAGCTTTACTAACCCTATCCTCAGTCACCTCTCTAAACTAAACCATCTGCCTGGGGCAAAACTGGTGAAAAAAACCCCCACCAATCCATTTTGTGATTGGTGTGTGAAGGATCACAACTTCCCCACACAATACCTGCCACAACCATGAGAGGCTTTGTGTATTAAAATGAGTACATAAATCATAATTTATTTATGAACTTCTGGGATTTGACAGCTATACCTTGAAAAGAGTAACGTTTCTGTATGTATCCAGAGAAGCCTAATGTTTTGTGCAGATGCTGTGCATCAGTTTAACTGCACATCCTGGCAGAAATAGCTGAAATTCACTTCATTGGTTAAATTATGTATTAGCAGATAGGAAAAAAACGCCATAGTAAGTGGAAGAGACAATGAAATCCCTTTGGAGAAGTTTTGCATGGTTTTTTTTTTTCAGACACACAATGTCTTAAGTATTTAGTTCCCAGAAGCCAGCATTTCTGCATCAGTCCATTTTTTTTCCTATGGATGCAGGTTCATGTAGATTGAGGTCTCCAAAGCAGTTTTTTTCCTAGTTTTGAAAAGTGCTGAGCAACCAGAAAATAGGTACTGCCTGCACTCCAGTCATGGGTGCTCAGCACCTTGCAGGACTGAGGTATGTATCCCAGGTAGAGTTGCTGGCTGATGTTCACAGCAGGGACTCACACTTCCAAGTGGGATCAACAGTATTTTTAAACTGAATGAAAACCAACACCACCCCAGACCATATCCATAGAATTCATAGCATGAGGGTTGAATGGAGCCTAGAAGGAATTGTGAATAGCAGACATCCCTCCAAATCAGCTGCCAATTTCTGTGTCCCCACAGGCTGTGCCCCAAAAAGTGCTGAGGCCAGTGGCTGTACTCCATTGGCTGCATTGAGGCAAGATTCATTTGCAATGCTGGTTCATCTATCATCCATTTCATGGATACTGCTGAAGAAGACACGTTCTCTGCAAGCCACTTGGTGATGGCAACAGTTTTTGTTCATAAAGCATTGAACAGAACTCCTGAGAGTGCCAGGATAAAGGGTTTTGAAGCCTGACAACCTAAGTTGAAAAGCAAATGTACTATACATATATGTGTGTGTGTATACATATACATACATACATGCACACACACACACAGAGCCTGTGGTGGGGCACACTGTGAGAAGACTTGTTGGGTTACTTCAGTTCCAGTGGTGGTGGTGTTGCCCACTCATCATAGGGCTCAATGCCACCCCCAGACCCTTATGTTCCAGTGGTGGTTCTCTTGCTGTAGCAGTTTTAGCAAAGCTTTGAGCGAGTTAATTTTCCACTCACATCAATTATAAGGTGTGATACCATTTTAGGATGCCTACTTTAAGACTCCTAGGGCTTAATGTTTTTCAGGAGAGCTGAACAACTCTTGGTTTCTTTTGACTGTGAACTATAAGGTAGTTAAATTAAACCTACATGAAAATGCTGCAGAGGCCAAGTTTTAGCCAGATGGACCTGTCGTGGGAACCTTCTCCTCTCTGTGTTTCAGATTACATAATAACACCTACTTCTCACTACAGGCAATTAGGAGAATTAGTTAGTTAATATTGTATAGTCTTTGAAGGCTAAAACACTAAATACATTTCTGGATGTGAGTGTCCCATCTCTCCTATAACAAGCTCTTTTTAAATTAATGCTATTAATTTGAAAATGGAGAATTCTTTTCTGAAGAAATGACTATAAATGTCACCTGAGAGAAATCTAACCATGAGGTTAGATTACACAATATTTATACTAAAAAGTAGGTGTGCAAAATATGATCTAGAAAAATATACTATTGTAGTGTAAATACCAAATAAATAATAATGAATAAATTTCCAGGCTTAAATAATAACTTGAAGAAAATTCAAATTGACAAAATCAATGTGAATGAATTACAGAAACACATTATTAAATGGGGAAGTCTAGTCTAGCTAGAGCTTATATTGGGACAAAGAGGTGATGGAGGTGGAGGTGAGAGAACATTTAAGAAGTGTTCAAGCTGCTGAATTTTATTTTTATTTCCTCAGCATGTTATGGGATCTGTTCCATAAGAAAATGGAATACATGATGTTCCATGCTTGTACACCTTGCAGGGTAAGTAAAGAACGGCTGTGAGGCAATATAAATTCTCAGCCATATGGACTGTTTTAAAAATTATTACTGCCTCAATTCTCAATATCTGTAAGAGTAATCAACTCTTTAAACACCAGGAAAAGAATGTGAATAGGTGTTAACCTCTAGTTCCCTGGTAAAGTGTACTTGCCATAAACTTTACATTAGCTCAGTAATAAAAGTTCTCAGAAAAATAAATTAACTGCAATGTTTCTTCTCCTAGATCTTAAAAAAAATTTGGAACTATGGTGTCTCAGTCAAATCACATTTCTGCTAACATTATGAAATAATAAACTATTTCCTCATTCTTGCCTACATTCACTCTCATCTTATGAATTCCTATTTGTCTATGCAGAACTGTAACTTTCTGACAACTGAGAATGATTCAGAGCTGATTTGTGTCCATTTATTTATAAAAAGGGATGATTAAAACCTCCAGCTAAAATCTGCATAATATGGAAAGGAGCATGTTCAGTCCAAATTCAGCCTGGCACTTAGCCATATGTTGTTTAACTGGAAGGCTGTCATTGCCATTGATGTCCAGATGACTACTCATGTTCAAGTGTTGAAGATCAAGTGTACTGGCAGACCAAAGACAGAATGCTTACTCCTTTGCAGTAAAAAAGCCTAGTTAATAAAATAACTGAATTAGTTAAACTCAACAACCATATGCTTATTTATGACTTCGTATGTATGTTTAAATAACAGATAAAACAATAAGGTAGTACTCAGTTAAGAGACAAATTTAGCAATGGCCTTGCACTCATCAAGCTAAGTATCTATGTCTGAGCTTGTGACTAAAATGTAAATGGCAAAGCAGAAGAACAACTCTGAAGCACTTTTACAACAGTTTAATCAGTCTTACTGAGATATGCAAGAGGCAGCATGGGGCTGCCTGAATTCCCATATCCTCCTAATTCCACCCATTTATCACCTCACAGCATTCCTGACTGTCTCAAAAGGAGTTGGAATTTAAACACTTCTTTAACACACTATTAACATATATCCCATGTATGTTAAAAAACTTCCTGTACAATAAACAAGAACCATAATTTGGATTGAGACTTTCTGAATGTTGATTGTCTGAAGATATTTTCATAAATATTCTTTAAATAAAACATCACAAGGATACAATGAAATAATGGTTTCAAATATCTATTTTAGTTCCAGTGGCATCACACACTGCTTTACCTACATGTTGCCATCTATGTACATATCCCTAAGTTAAGTTTATCAAACCAGGTACATGGCCTGATTGGTCTGTAGCAACCCCATCTGCAAAGGCTGCTGATTTATGTAATACTCATCCTATAGATTTGGGAGCATAAGGTATGAAGCAGTCCCTCCAGCCAATACAGATTTTGTATGGAAGATGGCGTCAAGGAGAGAATGAAGATTAAAAGCCCTCAGAATTTCTGTACAGTCATGTTACATGGAATTTTAAAATAAGACATACTTAAAAATTATAAAAACAATGTGTATGTGCCTGGTATGCATCATTCACATACTATGTAAACTAAACAGAATGAAGAACTTCATGGGCATGCAGGGAGTATTGATCTGCCAGAAGTTCTTGCAGCTGTTGAAATTCCTATGTAAGTCAAAGGAGCTTTCCTTGAAAACCTTTTATTTTACAGAATCTAAGAGAAAATGAGGATTAATTTTGCTTTTTATGGCAGAATATAAACACAGGTATTTACTATCTGCCTAACCTGAGTTACATGCAGAGTTCTGTCCAAAGCCAGCAGGACTATTTTGCATGCTCAAACTCAGACACCTGCCTAAGTGCCTTGCTGGACCAGAGCCAGAAACATAATAGTGGGCTGGCTTAAGCTGATTAGAAATGTTTTGCTGGCTCCAGTGGCAGCAGGATCCAGCCTTTATTGCCACTTTGCAAAATATGGTGCTCCAGAGGGAAAAAAAATCAGGCACTCTGTAGTTCACTCAGTGGTCTACTGGGTAAAGTTTGAGTACAGAACAAATGTAGCTCATTTAGCACTAACTGGAAATGTGTATTACTGAGAATTCATCTATTTTTTCACATGAAAATAAAATCTGTTGCTTTGTAGTAACTCTTGAAATAAAGTGGCTTATTCTAACAGGCCATCTAGATTCAAATTTTCTCTACTAAGAAATATAACAAGGAAGAATAAGGTGTAAGGAAATGGTGAGAATCCTTTAAGCTTTGAGAGTTTAAAGGGGGAAGATGCTTTTAATAATGTAACTTTCAATTTTTTTAATCGAATGCTATTATAATTAGTATTTTTAGAAACTTGAGCTAGGTAGTTACACAGCTTTTTATTGTTGGTATATATGGTTTGTTAACCAGGTATTAATAGACAAACTGGCGTCATATAGTCCTTTCGTCTCTGGGCAAACTTAATGATTCCTGGCCTCTCTCTTGCTGCAGAAATCTTTATATTTTTGTGCTGTGAGGTCACTAACCACAGGCTGAGGAGCCCTTTCTTCCCTTGTGACAGAATTCCTGACAGGGCCTTCTGCAGTGATAAGTCCCCGACCGACTACAAATTATCAATACTGATTACCGGATTGCTGCAGTGGGGAGGGGACCGCGTGCTCGGCACTGCAGGGCTGGCCAGACTCCCACAGCCTTCGCTTCCCCCCGCTATTTGCATCTATGGCTGTCTCACGCCTTGTTCCCAGGAGTGCCACAGCCAGGTTAAAATGCTTTTAATCTACACCGATTACTCCTCAGGAGTGGAACATCAGCAATCAAATAAAGGCACTGGTGTCATGCATCGGTTACAGCCGGTGGCAGGAGGATTTGTTGTAACTTTGTGCGATGTGATGAAGAGTGATAACAAGAGTCTGCAGAGAACTGAAATTTAAATCGGATTTGCTTGTTGCAGAAGGGCAATAATGGTGTTGGGAGCTCTTCATCCTTATTACGTGGAATTTTTGTGTGCACGACATTAGTTGTGAATGACTGTGAAAACTTGAATTTGAACGGGTCAATCGCATATCCAGCCTCATTCCCCTCCCAAAAAAAAACCAAACCCAAAACAAAACAAAAAAACAAACCCACAAATCCAAGGAGCGTTAGGGTCTGGAAGCTTTCAGTAGCCCGACCCCAAAACTGTTCTCCCTCTTTTTCTCTCCACACCCTCACTGCGATTTTTCCGCCCACCCTCCCCAGCAATCTCTCTCTAACAAAGGGGCCAGTGCCGGGCTACCTCCCTTCGCTCCTGCCGGGACCAGCAAGACGAACAGGGACCCGATGTCAACGAGCTGCCGAGACCCGGGACCCGCCGGGCCGGGGCTGCTGCCGGGAGGGCGCCGGTACCGCACCGCGCCCCGCCCGGCCGCTCCCCGGCGGAGTAGGCTGGGGTGGGCTGGGGGGCGGCGCGCCGCGGCGGCAGGGCGCGGCTCCTGCCGGGGAGGGGGAGGATGCTCTGCCGGCAGCTGGAGAACGCAGGGTAACAACAGCCCCGGCAGCTGCCCCCCGGGNGCTGCAGCCCCCCCACCCATACCGCGGGCCCCCCCGGCCCGGTCCTGCCCGGTTCCCCCCGGCCGCCGCCCGCAGCCGCCGTGCCCGCTTCGGTCGGCAGTGCCTCTTCCCCGTCCGTGTTTTCTTCTCCCCATGCGGTTTCAGAGGCAGAGGGGATCGCTGGCTCCGGCCGGCGGGGACAGGGGGAGGCTCACTGGTAGCGGGAATAACTTTACCGTTTATTTTCGTTTCCCTTTTCATTAAACAAACAGACAAATATATATATATATATATTCATCTTTAAATTAATGAAACCCTTTTCAAAATTACGCTGTGCTCATGTGCCGACCTCACCCGTCCGTATATAATTAATCTGATTTCCAGCAGGACGCTAAAACAGCCCCTGGTCCCACCCATCCTCCCTTTTTCCCCCGATCCAAGAAATTAAAAATATCTTCAGCGTTGTCTTGATTTCCCTCCTCCCCCGCCCTAAACTTTCAGGACAGCGAGAAGAGGACCCAGTCTATGTAGCAGACCTAGGAGACAGCAGCGGTGACACTGGCCGAAGGAAAAGAGAGGAGGTTTCTTACCCATTGCTGTTTTAGCCATGGTGGGATGTGCAGCTCTCAGAGGCAGTGAAGGCAAAGGGGTCCAGCTACAGCAGTGGAGAGAGGGAGAGAAGACTGAATAAGGCACTGAGTCAGCAGAGTGGGGCTGTGCAAGAGAAGGAGCAAGAGGCAGGAGCCCATGAATAATTATCACTTCTCTTCCCAAGCAGATTGGCTCGAGAGGTCCCCTGACATGACTCCTGCAGAGCCAGAATCTCCAGGCATTAAATATTGATCCACCAATGGTGCTGGAGTACAAAGTGCCAGAATGCAGTTTGAAATGGAAATCAGTCCTTGGCTGTCTCTCCCCCCTCGGTCTGGTGTTAATAGTACATTCCATGTCAAATGTTTTATGTCTTACATGAAAAAAGCCTATTGGTGTTGAAGGCTCTGCTGTTGCTACCTGTAAAACATGCACAAATTCATTTAAAAACATTTCCAACAAGAAAAGGGACCACTGTTAGGGATTTTCAAAACCAGCTGCTCAGATTATTTTTACCTTCTACAAGGGTACACTGATATCCTATATAATTGCTTTATACTGAATGTTTCTGCATTTTGGTGCCTGTTTTAGTGTCCCCAGGCCTAACCTTGGACATGGTGAACTCTGCTAAACCTTTGGAGTGGCAGTTGGACCTGCATACACTTTCAAAGGGCTTTGGAAAGCCCAAACCAACATAAATGTGGAAAGAAGGTAATAACCACTTCCCTAATGCACTGTAACAAGAGCCACTGGGAAGTGCTTGATGCCCTTGATAAAGTGTGAAGCATAGGACCTACATGAAAGGGGATGGACATGTTCCCTACATTAATTTTAAGGATTCTGTATCCCCAGCAGGAGAAAAGCCAGTGGTGTGCTAACAGCCACTAAACAAATGTGGGTGGTTAATTGAAATGCATGCTAGAAACCTGGCAATGATGGGACCTGTCAGTACACCTCCTGGGCCTGGAAGTAGTTGCTGGTCTAGAGGAGACAGTATCCAAGATAGTGGCACAAAGAGGAGGATGTTCCATCTTCACCTTTTCACCTTTATGCTGTCCCACTGAAGCTCACTTACTTCTCCCAGGGGAAAAACAGCATTACTGTTAAGAGCTTGGAGTGGTAACAGACTTCCAGACTGCTTGCAGACAGACAGGGCACAGGGCAAATTTTCAGCTTGGAATTTGGAGGACAATACTTAGGGATTTGTTTCATGGTGTGTTGTATAGGTGGGTGGGAAAACCAAGGAGAGCAGGCACAGGTCTCCAGGGTGGATGGAGCTGGATTGTCCCAGAGTAGGCAAGGCATTGGCACTGTTCTTTCTTTTGTGGTGCTGTTTGCAGCTGCAAAGGCCACTCACTCTCTGTGACAGCTCTAAATGTGATGCTCTCACCCTGTGTGTGCTTTCCTGGAACAGGTAAACTAGAATGATGCTTTTCAAGCTTCCTTTGCTTTTCAAGGTCAGTAAATAGCATCTTTGAGTGAAGCAGCACCCAGAGCATGAACATGAGGCTAGCTTTCTCTTTTGAGACACTAGTGAGAATTTCTGAATCGTAGAAACTATTTGGTTCTGGTTTGTGTGTGTGTGGTTTTTTTAAATGAAAATAATGAAATCTGAGATTGAGTTGGGGGGGG
>VWZD01012268.1:982387-1074566 GCA_013396695.1 Sakesphorus luctuosus
TCCACAGACACCAGCGAGTGAGCTGCGGCCAGCAGACGCCGTGATGGCTCCCTGCCCAGGCGGCTCTGTCTCGCAGGCGGAGGGGATGAGGCCGGTGTGCCGGGATGCAGGGCCGATCCGCCTTGCTCGCGCGGAAGGAAGGTGGCACGAGGATCCGGCGGCTCTTTTGGGAGGTTTCACTTCTAGGCTTTCGGCTGTGTGGCTGCGTGGGGGGTTGGGTGAGCAGGGGACTGGATTGTGTCTGTACGTCTGTAGCGAGAGGAGCTTATTCCCAGAAGGAAATGGTGAGCAACCACGCAGTGCTGCTCATGCAAAGGCGGCCTCGCCGCAGTCGAGAGACACACCCGGGCCCTCGCTCCATGACCAGGGGCGGGCGGAGAGTGGCGGAGCGCTCTCCGTGGTGCTGGAGGCGACCACACTCTCCGGGGCAGCTGCATCCCTACCCTAGCGGGATGTGGGACGGCCAGGCAAGGAGGCAGAGATTCGGACCGGGGCAGGGAGACAGGCAGGGTAGCAGGGCCGGAACGAGGAGGGGGCAGGCAGGGGAAGATGTGGCTGCCCCGCGGCTCCGCGGGTGAGGGTCGCGGTGTCGGCCCCACCCGGCTCTGCCCCTCGCCGTCGCTCTGCTGCCTTCCGGGCACAGGGTGGCACCAGGGTTCGGCTTGGCTCTGCGGGATCAGCTGCCCGGGGAGGGAGGTGACACTGGGGCTGCGCTGACACAGTGCGCCTCTGCTCGGGTCCCCATCCCCCACCCGGCACGCCCAGTAAGGAAGCGAACACTCCCCGGCGTCTGCCTCTTCTATTTAATTCTCATTTTTCTGTTCTCCGAGCTAAAGCAGCGGCATGGGGCGGCCGGCAGAGCCGCCCCTGCGGGAAGGACCTCGCTTACCGCTTCCCCGCAGCAGCCGCATTGGCAGCGGCGCTTCCCTGCTCCCTTCGCCGCCGGGAGCGGCGCCTCTGTCCGACCTCCCAGGTGCCCCAGGCGGGGACTCCCAGCATCTCCTTCCAAAGGAGCCGGCGTGGTCTGTCATGCTGGGACGGTGCGGGGAAAGGGAGGGGGACGCAGCTCCGCTCTCCCCTAGAAAGCGGGTACCGGGCTCCTGGGGCGCGGAATGCCAAGAAAGAGGTGTAAGAAATTGGTTGGCAATCACTGTCATGTCAAATCTTGGCGTTTACAGGAGCAGTTACCAGACACTCCATACATCATTTCTGTTCCACTGACTGCCACCTTTTGATGTGTTTCACATAAATTTTACGGGAGCATGAATTAAACTGCAGCATGTCTTAGCAACGCTAGGACTTGTTTTCTTTCATAATCTGGGCTTTTTCTCGATTGACAATAAAATGCATTTGCAGCCCAGCCTACCTCCAGGTCTGTGGCTGCATGACTGTGGCTTTCATCCCACTTTTGTTGGACACTTCTATGGCCTTGGTCAGATAGTAAAACATTTTGTTCATTTTTCCTCTTTTTTCTTTTCTCCATTTGTTAGAGAGGGTTTTACTTTTTACCCCTTTGCAGACAAGGGAGAAAGGGAGGTGGTACTGGAAAGAAAAAAAGGTTTGTGCAGCATTTTGAAGACAATTGCTGCTAAGTAAATGAATGAACTGCATTGGCACTGAAATACTGTGCAGCACAGAGATGGGAGTCGGTCATGAATCTCTTACTGTCTGTCTCTGCTGTGTCTGTGCTGCACAGGCTGGGAGGCTGTGCAGCCCTGTTTAGTTTTCTTAAATAACTCAAGAAAGTCAGCTTTTTTCTTACTGACTTTTGAGAGACTTATTTACACTTAGCCTTCGTAATTTAGAAAATGTAATGGACCTTATTTAGAGAAGGTTTTTGTTGTTTGGGTTTTTTTAAAAATATTTACTTCTTTAGGCCTTCTTGAATGATTTCTTCTAGTGTCAGTGCAACTTCAGAAAATTAAGTAGTAATTAGTTCATGATTATTTTGTTTACATCTCTATTGTGTCCAAGCCCTCACCAAAACCTGTGGTAAAAGATATTGTTCAGACTGTACTATGAAGTTCTCAAAAGTCAAAGAAAAATGGTGCCTATGCAACCTTAATTACTCTTACTATGCATTTATATAAGGATACAGTTTTTAATTATATACTCACATGTTTCTTTTTTCCCCACAGAATTTTTCTACATACATAACAGGATGGATGACACTACCTTGGTGAACATGATTTGATATTTTATTTTCATTCTGTTCTCATAAAAGAGAACCATGACACAGTCCTTTGTGTCCTTGAAAACATGAGTACAATAAAGATTTTCTTGCAGAAATATTTCCCAGATTATCTTCCTAACATGGCTGAAAAGATCTTTTGTCTAGCCTTACTCTTCACAGCAGGTGAAGTATAGATCAGAAGATATTAGCATAGTCTGTATTTCAATAAGCACCTAAGCCCTGCATATTTTAATGTGAAATTTAGAGACTATGAGTATATGCATGTGTGATTTTCATAATCTTTGTAATGTTTTGGCTTTTTTTGGTAACTTTTTCTGAACAGTTCTGTGGAACTGCATAAACATATTAAGCAGACAAAAAGCTATGTACTGAATGCATAGGGAGAAAGAAAGAGCACAGATATGTATGTATAACTGTTTTGTATCTGAGCATGCTTACCATTTTCGTGTTTAATTGTATCTTATATTTCCCTATGGAACATTTGAGTTATAAAGCATTTCCATTAGCATTTCTCTGCTTCTGAAATGATCCTTTTTTGCTGGCATAGCCTGTCTAAAAGCATCTTGTTTAAGCTTGATAGTGGCTTGATAAGCCAGCTGAAATCAGTGCCACCATTAGCGATTTCAGTTGCTGCACATTCCACGCACATGTTGTAATAGTGCAGCTTTAGCACTCACCTGGTTTCATGCAGGCTTTTATACTTGCATGGCTGCACATGATATTCCTTTCAGCAGCTTTCAGGATCACCGTGGGGAAGCTGAATAATGGCACTATGACATTTGTGGATGTTTTTCTTTTAATTTTGTTTTCCTAGAAGTCTGTAAACAATGGCTTAATGCTAGCATAGGGATTGTACATAATATCTTACTCAACACCTTTGTTCATGAGATGTGAGCTAGAGCTGTGTGAGGCCACATAATGGGAGTGACTTGGTTGCATTTACTCTGTCCTGTGCTGGAAATACACAAACCACTATAGGCCTGCTTGGGAAAGACTGGGCAAGTTGAGGTGGAAACCAATTGTGTCATTCTGAGTGAGGACAGCATGTGCATGAGACCAAGAGAACTGTTGCATGGAATCAGACTAAGGGGCCATCTACCCAGTAGCCTGTAAATTGCATATCCTCCTCTTCCACAGCCCCACTAGATGACAGGATTTTCTACTCAGTGATGTTCGTACTTTGGGTGAACCTCTCATCATCAGCTCTTGGATGGGACAGTTTGGAGGGGAATCCCAGTGCCTATGGAACTGTTTTAGTTTTCTCATCCTGACACATCTTTGGGTAGGCTGCTACTAGGCACCCTCTCCGCATCCTTGAATGCTTTCAGAGTGCTCACAGAAGTGCTGTTAGAGATGCTCAGCTTGATGTCCCCCTGTGAATCCCTACATTTCTAATCCTTTCACTCTCGCCTGTGTGCTTGTTTCCACTTCCATATTCCCTTGCCTTCCCTGTCCCCCATCCCATTTCTTTCCCCTTCAGTTCACTGTTCACAGGTAAAGTCTTAGTTTTTATTTTTGTTAAGGGATGGCCTGACACCTGCATCTGAAATGGAAAGCTATGTAGGAAGAGCAGCCAAAAGCACAGGCCTAGGAACAGCAGCAGAGACCAGGCCCCCATTATTCGCCAAGTATATGCAGTTTGAAGCCTTCCTGTGGTCTCTACACATTTAGTTACCCTCTAGTAGTCCAGCCTCTCTTTATCATTGCTGGTAGTATGTGAACTTTGGGGGAAGGCTGAGAGGAAGAGAAGCATGTGCTGTACTCCCCCAGGGATCATTCCAGCCTCTGACCGCTCTCAGGAAATGCCTGGGCCTGATACAATTTTGATACTCAGTAACTCTTGACAGATAATTTTTCTTCTGCAGTACCCACAATGTCCTGTGGCACAGTTCCACAGGATGGCTTCTTGCTGTGTAAAAAGGCATCTTCTTTTGTTTATTTTAAGCACGTGCCCTACCAAGACCTGTTATGTTTACCTAGATGTGTTATACTAAGTGCACTTTCAGTCCTAAAATTATAAGACCTTTACTCTTTAAATTAACAAATAAAAGAGGGAAGTATACCAGATCTAATTCTCATTTTAAAGTGAGAAGTATATGATGCAGAAGGAGTTAGATTAGACTGATGGGGAACGTCATCTGTTACACCTCAAAGGTTCACAGTAAAATTTTCTTAGAAAAACAGAAGTGCCAGTGCCAATATTCAGCAGACCTAAATCACAAGTCATTCCAAGACCAGGAGGCCTAGTTGGAAAGTGTCCTTCAAATGCATTATTTAAATAAGGTATATCCCTACAGTTTCTGATTTGCTTTCCTGACAGTAATTTTATGAACAGCAAAATGCCTAGTCAGCAAGACCTTCATGCTGCCCAGTGCCTAATTCGCTTTGCTCTGTCTCCCTTACTGTGTGCAGTGAGAAAATACACAGCTATTTTAACTTTCTTTTGCAGTTTTTCCCTTTCTTTAAATTGACTAAATTTCTTGTGACTGTTGGCTGATTATCAGCTGTTTCATCATGGGTTTTGTCTCAAAAAGCCTTGGAGAAGACCAACAGACCATTTGATGCTCAAAGTGTATTCTAGACAATTTTTCTTTATGTAGTCAGGCATATCCATAGATATGTTTTGGTACAATAAGCATTATGTTATTGTTGGCTCTCAAATAAAAAATCCAGTTCTTGATATCAGGCTCATCATCTATTCTTTTTGCAACTAAAATCTATTTTGACTTACTCAGTGATTTATCACAGGAAAGACAACAGATGATGATAAAATGAAAATATGCTGAGGATGGATAAAACAGACAGAATATTAGTAGGGTGAAATTCACACTTAGAAGGAAATAGTAGCAGAAACCCACTTTGAGAATGAAGTGTAGGAAAACTTTTTATTTCTAATCTTACTCTTAGGACATTAAAAAGTTTACAGGAAATTTTACTGAACAACTGTTTTTGCTCAAAGCTTTGCCAGACTACATCATCTTCATCTGATATTTTTAGTATTGCATGTCCATTATCTTTTTTAGCAGTGTCTGTCTCATCTTTTGGGACTGAGAGCAGGTCAGGGAAATAAGAAAATGGGATGAACTAAATGCTAATTATGAAGAACACAAAGACAGGGTAACAACTGGATTAACAAGGGAAAACGGGCACTGGCTGGACAAAGAAACTGCAACGAAGAAGCCTTTGGGAATGCGGATAATTAGGGTCACAGAAGCAGACAAGGGAAAGAGCAGGGTTGTGAGACAGGACCTGGCATGTGATTGCTGAAGAGATGAAGGACAGGGATTTGTGGCATAATGTGGGGAAGTGGTTGCTTGGCAACCTTAATTTGGTCCCCTTATGATACATGGGTGATCACATATTGTTTTGATGCAGGATTTCTGGCTCTGTGCAGGATGGACCTTCTCCAGGGATGTACTGAAGCTGTGCAGGAGAGACAAGTGATGCCTGTGTGGCTCCTGCCTCATTTATTGCTTGAGCTGGGAAGTCATTAATGAAAGAAGAAAGGAAGGGGAAAGAAATGTCATGTGACTAAAATAATGCACTGTTGCACAAAAGATACTTTTCCTATCCAGTGCTAATATTGACACTTAAACTAGTTCTGTGATCTCTGTGTGTGGAACCTCTAATAGTCTAATAGCATCTAGTTATCTAATTTTTAATGGCCCCTTTTAGAGTCCTAAATTGAATTTGCTCAGCAGTCACACCTGCAACTGATGCTGCAATGTCTGTGTTTGAAATATTATTAAATACTTCAAAATTACATCTCTAATGCCCCAGACATGGGATCTAAAATCAATGAATACTTCTGCTTTTAATTTTGCTGTGCTTCCTTGTCCTGTGTTTTAAACACCAATAGTACCTTTTCTTTGCCACTGTGGATTTTTGTGAAGGTAAATTAATTTGCTTTTGTACAGCACTCAGTTGCTGAAGTGATGAGCAGCACTGAGAAGCTCTGGAGGAAATTAATAATTCTGCCATCATAACGCAATTGAATAATGGGTAGTAAACAAAGCACAGGCCACACAGTGAGTTATGAGGTGAAAGCAAAGTATTGATTAGCTATTTGGTGAATATAGCAGTGATCCTGCTAAATATTATGCAAAAATAATATTTAAAGACCGTAACATGGATACAGGATGTTATTATCACCCTTGTATAGGATAGATTTCCAAGACAGGGATTATATAATCCTGCTGAGGGTAGAAGATGGTGGAGTTTTTGGAGGTTCTTGGCTCTTGTGGGAATTTGCTCTGAATTATGCCCCATATAGTCAGTGCCTCTGAACAGTATGGTTAGGTACAGTAAGAAGGAATAGTGTTTGGGTAGATATTTAATTTGAGCCATGGAAAATAGTGGCAATCCATTAACAACTTGTGACTGCCTGACATTAAATAAACATCTTTAATGCTACTGTTGGCAAGGAAAATGCTGTTAATAGTAAGGGTTCATGCAAGTAGAGAGACATGGGCTTAGTAACTCCTGACAAAAATCATAAAATAATATAGAATGGTTTCCTTTTTATTTGACCTTTTGTTTTGGTCATTTTTATAGACAAAGTGGCTTTTTGGTAGTGTCTGGTTTTAGGCTTTTTAGGGATCAATAGGAAGTTAGTTTTTGAGTGACATGAAATTTCTCCCTATATCTGTTAGTTCAGCTCTGAACTTACAAAAGCCAATATACCCCCTGAGTTCCATCTCTGTGACACAGGTGATAGTTCTGCTGTCTGGCATATACCTATTCTGTTCTGTTTGTCTTTATATGCAGCTCTACAAATCCTGCCTGGTGCAATCCCCTGTCACAAAGTGCTCCCTCAGTTTTTGTCTTGTAGTCCATGAAGAAGGTGGTAAAAATACTGTGCTTCCAGCAGCTTATACTAATTATGCTTTTTGCTTTGCATAAATGTTTCTGAAGTTTGAATGTAATCACTATGTTCAGAGAAGGAATGAATCTTTTTCAGTAAGTCTTCAGACAAAGAAGTAAAAGGGAGTCTTATTAAACCACAGAGCTTGAGAAGACCGTAAGCTACTATTCATAAGAAATAATTCAACAGTCAATTAAAGTAGTAACTCACTTTTATCTTTTCTAGGGCTGAAAAATTCCTGTCTGACTTCTGATTTCCTATTCAGTCAAATGCTATTAGATTCAAGTAATGCAAGAGCTCTATGGTTAGACAGAAAATTAAAAATATGCCCACCTTTGTCAGTGGCTCCATGGTACACATCCATTGCAATAAGCAAACATGGAAAATCACATTAGATGGAAACTTCGGGTTCAGCAGATGAATGAGACTGACAAAGAGTGCATTTTCATGCTGGTTTTTAAACTCAGATTCAAAATGTTCAAGAATTCTTTGAAGTGCAGGGGTTTGGAGTGGACTTGCCACATGACAGAATCACAGAATATCCTGACTTGGAAGGGACCCACAAGAATCACTGAGTCTAACTCCTGGTCCTGCATAGGACAGTCACAAAAGTTGGCACCATGTGCCTGGGAGCATTGTACAAACTCTTCTTGAACTCTGGCAGGCTTGGTGCTGTAACTACTTCCCTGGGGAGCCTGTTCCAGTGCCCAACCACCCTCTGAGTGAAGAACCTTTTACTAATATCCAATCTAAACCTCCCTTGACATTGGGCCTTCAGGCCATTCCCTCAGGTCCTGTCACTGGTCACCACAGAAAAGAGTGGTGTCTGCTCTTCTTCCCCTCGCAAGGAAGTTGTGACTGCAATGAGGTCTCCCCTCAGTCTCCTCTTCTCCAGGCTGAACAGACCAAGTGCCCTCAGCTGCTCCTCCTACAGCTTCCCCTCAAGGCCCTTCACCATCTTCACTGCCTCCTTTGGAAACTCTTTAAGAGCTTAATATATTTTTACATGGCAGTACCCATAACTACAAATAATATCTAAGGTGAGGCTGCCCCAGTGCAGAGCAGAGCAGGGCAACACCTCCTTGAACTGGCTGGCGATGCTTTGCCTGGTGGTCTCCAGGACATGGTTGGCTCTCCTGGCTGCCAGGGCACTGCTGACTCATACTCAACTTGCCTTTTACCATGACCCCCAGGTCCCTTTCTATGGCACTGCTTTCCAGCATCTCATTCCTCAGTCTCTACATACATTCAGGATTGCCCCATTTCAGGTGCAGTATCTGGCACTTTGTTAACCCTACTTCTCCAGAGAAGCTGCTAGATAGAAAGGTTCTGAATGGGTCACAATTTTGGTAATCTACAGACTGCAGCATCACTCAACTTATGAAAGCTTTTTGTTTCTGAAGGGTGAGAAAGAAAGGTGATTGAGGGAAGTTCCTGGGGCCCAAATGAGCTTCTAAGAGTGAAGCAGTCACTTTCAAGGGAAGATTCAAATAGAAGTCTACACTGGCAGATGAATATGTATTCTATTGCTATCCACAGCTTTATTCTCTGGATTGCTCTAGGTTGTCAGCTTCCAAAGGCTGGTAGCTTTTAGAATAAAGTATATTATAGAATTATAAATATTTCATTACCCAAAATTTAAAAATTTAGAATACCATGTTTATGTGATAGTTTGCAGTATGAAATCCAGATGCTATCCCAAAACCTTTTCCTATATTTGGTATTCTATCACATCGTTAAAGTATAAGTAATATTTTGATGCTGACTGAAGCTCACAAAATAAAATAAAATAAAATTAAAAAATCCTAAGACTATAGGCTCATCTCTATTTTGGGCTGTTTCATTAAAATATTGCAGTGTATATGCTGAAGTCCTTGCTCCAGTGACCTTCCTACCTTTGCAAATGAACAGAACAGAATAGTAGATCATAAGTTCTATTTCTTTCCTGTATTGAACAAATACAGTTCATTAAGAGATGAAAAATCTGCTAATCTTCCTAAAAATGTTTTGGTTTTTTTTAGTTTTATTTCTCTGCCTTCTGAGTCCATCTTCTGATTTGATTTGTGCATTTTTCTGTTTTAGTTTCCAGTCTTTTTCCTGAAAAAAACAAAATTATCTGGTCCCTGAAGTTTTTGCTTTAAGGCATTATCTTAGACCTTAGCTTTGTGTCTCTTCTGATTCCTTTGCTGTACTTTTTTAACATCTTTCTAAAAAAAGGACAGTAGGAACATATTGTTCTAAAATGACCCCAGCAACAAGCTAAAACTTCCTTTCTGCTTTCGTTAACATTTTTTTTAACATATTCAAAAACTCTAGTACCTTTTCTTGTTGTAATGTGTCTGCTTTTGAGAGTTCATGCCATTTCTCCACTGGGACTTGCAGATCCCGTTCAGACTCTGCTTTCCAGATTGTTGTTCAGTTATGTTAGAATGACAGTTTCTGGATGTATAAGTTTTTGTTGGAATATATTAAAAAGCAAATATATTTTATTTGCAAAAATAAAAAGTTTATTTTTCTATGTATTCATTTCTATAGTAATGCTTTAAAATCAACTAATGAAAGAAACAAGTCATGTATTCTTTTAAATCTGACTTTTAGCAGTGTTGCTTCCTCAAAGATTGGATTCTGAGATTTACATGTCTCCAAATAGCTTTATGTTCATATGTAGGTAAGCATAAGATAACTGAAGTTCATGAAAGTGCTCTCTGACTTCACTAGGATAAGCCATAGGGTCCTCAGTAGATGTCCTAATTCAGCAGGTGGGACCAGTTTATCACTGTGTGGGTGTGACCAAAGCTGTGTGTTCTACCCCTTCTATTAATTTCCCATGAACTGTTAACAATGGACCATTTGCAGCAGCTGCCCAGGGCACACTCAACCCCTCAGGCTGTGAGCTGGGTGTAAAAGACACCTGTGAGATAAGAGCTGTGATAACTCCCTTCCAGGAAGTCCTTAACACCTCCACACCCAGCCTGAGGTGTCATGTCTGCTAATGGGCCATCAATGATTTCAAACACCCATGACTCACAGAGCAAGATTATTCATTGTGTAATTCCCCACTCTGGGGGAGGTACTGGGCTGCCCCATCTGGATTTGAGGGGTTATAATCTTGGGGATTTGGGGACTTGGGGAGCCAGTGATCGGATCCAGAGGAGGATCAGAACCTCGACAGGAGGAGACCACCACTCTTCACCAGACTGCAATCATCATCTGCACCAACAGGTTTTTTTACTTCCTTTTGATTTGGACTCCGGGGAACCACGTGGGGCTCAGTACAGGGACTAACAAACCCCGTTGTGTTTGTGCTCCAGGGCGCTGGGTTATACTACTGGGTTTTGTGGGTTAAAAGCAATTTTTCTTTGTATCATTGTATTTATTGTAATAGTTTTATTAAATTGTAACTCTGATGTATAATATCTCCTGAGTTGGGTACATTCCTCCTGCTGGTTTACCTTTAAACTAGCACAGTAGGCCACTCTATGACCATGAAAATATTTGAATATGGAAATGTTTGCAAAGAACTGGGGCATGCCATCATCCTGCAAAATATTACGTTTAATTCTGTGAACAGTTTCATTAATTAGACCTATTGAAGGTACAGTAAATATTCCAGTCCATAGGGTGTTATCAGTCTATAAATTTTTATGTCTGAAAAGGTCTTTTACTTTCCCGGAGTCATTCTGCAAATAATTATTTATGAAATCACAAATTTTTTTTCGTATTTTCATATCTTTTAGTATCAGTTTAATACTCCCATTTAGATTACTTGAGAATGCAGCTTCACATCTGATTTAAAGTAGGGTTTGCCTAGAAAGTGCTTTTTTTTATAAAGATGCTGTGCCTGCTATTGCTTTCTTCAGTTTCTCTGGTTGATCAACCTTCAGACATTTAATGTGGTCATATTTATTTAGGGCTTTTCCAAAATTCAAAAGATCAAATTGTCTCAAAAGACATTTATTAATGTGGTCATATTTATTTAGGGCTTTTCCAAAATTCAAAAGATCAAATTGGCTCAAATTAAAGTGTATCTAGAAATCTGTTGTATGAATATAATGAATTTATATACTTTGTGAGCTTTTTCACTATATTGCTCAAATTCTTATTTTTAAGTCTAAGTAGATGCAATTTATTAAGAAAATGGAATTCCTAGGTATTAATATGGAGCAATGAAGTATTCAAGTATTGCCAAAACAGTTCTGATTCCAGTCATTGGGTCTTACTTGAAGTCCTTCTGCTGGTAATAGATTTTAAAAATGGAAGAAATTCAATTGCCTGAAAGGATGATAAAAATCCTGAACAGCAAAAGGAATGCAGCAACCATAATTTCTGAGAAACCATGTATCTCTATTGCTAAGTAAGGATAATTTCAAAAGTAAAGAAGGCACATTTTGGAGGGCTCAGATTTCAATTCAGTAATGCATTTAAACTGGCATTATTAAACATCAGTTGTGGCAGCAGTGAATCTTAAATGAGAATCATCAGCTAAAAGTTTGCAAAATTTGTTAGGTTTACAGTAGAGCCCAGACTCTTTTTTAACCTCAGTAGTCATCTCTCTCACCACTGTAGCACTAGGATAAAAGCTTTTCTTATGTATATGATGGTTTTACAGGCTGAGAAGTTGCTTTGAATGACCTCTGCAGAAGAAAGAACTGCTGCAAAAAATTAGTTTTTCATAGAATCGTGGAATGGTTTGAGTTGGGAGGCACCTTAAGTTCATCTAGTTCCAACTGCTCTGCTGTGGGCAGGGTAACCTTTCATTAGACCAGGTTGCTCAAAGCCCTGCATAACCTGGCCTTGAACACTTCCAGGGATGGACCATCCACAACTTCTCTGGGAAACCTGTTCCAGTATCTCACTACCCTCACAGTAAAGAATTTCTTCCTAATTTCTAATTTGAATCTACCATCCTTCAGTTTAAAGCCATTCCCCCTTGTCCTATCATGCTCTTCTAAAACGTCCCTCTCCAGCTCTCTTGTAACCCCCTTTAGATACTGGGAGGCTGCTATAAGGTCTCCCTGAAGCCTTCTGTTCTCCACGCTGAACAACCCCCTGAATGTGGCATAATTATTTGGAGATTTTGGTTGTGGTGAAGAGCAGAATTGCTGTGACAGTATTACAATAAGCATTTTTTTCCTCATGTGCTGGGGTTAACAAGGTTTTGTTCCAATTTTAAAGTCACGGAAATTGAGGTCAGGTGGAAATCTGACTTGAAAGGCCACAGCTTGAAAGTCGGCATGTTTCACTAAGAAATTTGTTTTATTTGCTCAGGAATCTGGGTGTTCAACCAAACCTTTGTATATAAAAGTATTCTCTCATATAGTAACCGTGAGTCCTCTAATATGACTTTATTTCATCAAAAGAAATCTAGTTTTGTATGGTCCAGTCAGTGTTAGGATGCCCATTAATAAACAGATTCCTGAGCATGGAGATGTCTTACTTCTCTTCACAGAAATGGAATATTGTATCCAGCCTATATTCGTATTTTTAAAATGGTTCAAAGATTTGAAAAAGCAAGGGAAATAACTACTAAAATGATTTATGAGCTGTAAGAAATACCTCATCTCATGAGAAATAAGTAAATTGGCATGTTAGTGAATTAAAAACAAGGCTCAGAGGTGACCTCATTAAAATGTGTGAGCATATTCACAATAAGAAGATTCCGAGTATTACAGAAGCAATGGCTGGAAGCTGTCACCAGCCAAATTAAAATTAGAAATTCTGTGCCCATTTTTAACAGAAAGAGTGATTAATCATTGAAGTACATGATGAAGGGAAGAGATGGATTCCCCATCTTTCATTTTCAAATTAAGATGGGATATCATGCTGGAAGATGTATTTAAGTCAAATAAAAGGTTACGTAGCTCAGTACAGAGGTAATGGCCTGTGAAAAGCAGATCAGACAGGTGATCACAAGTGGCAACTCTGTATTTAAGCACTGTGACTTCATGAGGTCAGGTCTCTGCCTAAAACTGGGTGAGCAGCTGGTAGTTTTTTGCATGGATCAGAAATTGCACCAATTATAAAATGCAGGTTGTCCAGCCCTCAGATTATAATTATTCAGGTGTATGGAGTATGTGCTAGATGAAATTCTTTGTGGTAATCCTGGGAATATTAACCGGACCAGTTGAATGACTAGAGAAGCTACTGAAAACTGTTGACCTTAATATATCTTGGGTCAAGTGACACATTTTTTTTTTTATTAACTCAGTGTAAAGTCTTCCACACCAGCTCAAATCAGATGTCCATGTAGCCCTCTAACTTTTTTGCTGTTACCAGCCAGGATGATAACAGTGTAAGACAAGCACATGTATGGAAGGATGAACCATAATTTGGGCTGCAAGGCATCTCAAGAGGTCTGTGGTCCAACCTGCTTCCTGCAATGAGGCCAGATTCTGATGAAAGACCATGTTGCTCAGGGTTTCCCAGCTTCCAGCAATCACTGGTCAAGAGGTTCCTTAGGCAGCACTTGGAATGCTGTGTGTAATGTCCTGTTCCCAAAGTTTGTTTAGTGCTATTTATTTGTTGGCTGTCCTTAGGTTCAATAACAAGGAGTTCCATAATTGTACACTGTACAAAAAGTGCTGCTTCACTTTACCTTGAACTAGCTCTTTGCCCACAGTTTATCCTGTGAGAAGTAATGCATAATAATTTCCCTTCTCCTACTATCCACTAAAGATCTAGCATAGTCCCCTTCTTTTATCCTGGTAATACAATGCAAATATATCTTAAAGCTCTTCCCACTTTAATACATGAGATTAAAATGTGATGCTGATGACATTAAAAATAATGGAGCAAACACACATTGTTCCTAATGGTCTAAGCTATGAGTTTTGGCTTCAATCAATAAATATTTTTTACAAAGCAGTGCCTATTCAAGACTGAATAAGCTGTGGAAAATCAATTTTCCATGGCTGCTTTGGCCTTGCATGAAAGCTTAGTGGTTTTTATAGTGAACCAAGCCTTTTGTTTCGTTATTTCCTCTACCTATAAGTTGTGAGGATTGAGCTACTAATTTACAAAGGACAGACAAATCTTGTGTGACAGTTTAATCATCTAATTAATAACTTAAGTCAAAAGTTTTATTGTATTTTGTTGCATTTATGAGATTTTGAATGTTACTACAGGAACATGTAGTAAAATGTATCATGAATTTATCAAATGTCAAAACCCATGACAGAGCTTCAATCTGAAACTTTTACAATTAAGTGATATTTGAATAACCGTCACATTGTAAAACTGCTGCCCTGTGGAAGCCCATAGAAAACTACATTTCAGTATAGTTCCCGAGGTCTGTTTCTAATGCATTAATTAGGAAAATTACCACTAGTTTTGTCAGGATGATGTTGGGTCCAGTTTCTTGGAATAGCAGTATGATTCTGTTATGCACACTCATGTGCCATAAATCGTCTGCACATTAGGGTGCCAACTTTCAAGCCAAAGTATTGCACACCATGAACAAGCCTGGGCTCAGTCCTGCCGGCTGTGGATATTGGCGCAAAGAGCGAAGGCCCGAGCAGGGAGCATGTATTATTTGCTCAGCAGTGGGAAAGCTGCCTTTCTGTGCTCTGCTGAAGAGCTGGAAATGGACATGGCCCAACAGGAGTCTGTGAGCAAGCAGTAACAGGGGCCGGGGAGGAGGGGATGCCTGGTTGCCCCCCAATTCTTTCACTGTATTTGATGAGCACAATTGCCAATTCTCAGGACTTCATTTGATCCCCAGTAGGAAATGGAGATAGCAACCTTCTTGGCCAAGGCTTGCAGAGCTGGTCTCTGAAGAGTTTTGTGTTAGAAGGATTTTGGCAGCAGCATCCAAAAAAGCTAGCTGCTGAACATCCTAAGATGGATGCTAGGCTCAGTTTCCACAGGTCTCCTGTGTTTGTTTCCCTCATCTTATTGAACTGGAAATAATTAATTGTCATGCTTAGCAGCTCCACTGCTTTCTCAGGAGAATTTTTTAAAGACAGTTTGCTGACTCCCTGAATGACAAAAAGCCATATATGACAGTTCTGACCAGCTGCAGTTAACAAATGATTTTCCACATGTTTTTGCTGGATTTATATGAAAGATTACACTTTGCACAGTAGTGTTTTGCTTTTGGGATAGAGCATTGTCATACCAATGTTGTGAACTGCTTACAGTGATTTCTGAAATCTTGCCTAACTTTGGCTTTTATTACTAACTTCAGTCAGCTTTCCTGAAAGCTTCACTCAGGTTTAGGAAACTCTGGGCTTTGTGCCTGAAGGTCTTTGCTTCAAAGCAAACCCAAATGAAATTCCATGCAATACTTACTGGATATTGCTTTGAAAGTTGGAACCTTCTCCAGATACTTTTGAAATTCTGTAGTGTGGTAGCATTGGTAGCGACACACATTGAAGTCATAGCAATGGGAGCCATCCAGGATCCTTGTAATCTTGTGGTGGTGGGAGTTATTACACCTTTCAGAAGTATAAGGAGCAATCTGTATTTTTCAAAATGAGGCATTCAAGTGCCAGTCCCACTCCAATTACCACAATGGTGCATTGATTCAGTCTGTAGCATGTCTCTGAGAAGTGTTTATGTATGACTGAGAGAGACAAATAGAGGAAAAAAGAGTACTGTTTAAGGCTGAAAATGTCTGCTTTTACGCTATTATAGCACTAGACCTGTATTGCGTCACTCCTTTTATGGGATAAAACCAGATTACTTCTTTATATATGCATATAACCTTAACAGTGATGAAACCCCACAAATACTCAGTGTTTTGAATGGTTTTGAATTTGGAATGGTGTGGGTTTACACAATGATTTTACAGGTTTCTCCCTGAGACTGTCAGTAAGTGTGCATCCCAGTCACATAGCAATGGCTGCTGTAGCACTGTCACAGATCACAGAAGTAGTTGTGGGCCATTTACTGTGGCATGCCCTTCTTCAGCTGCTGGTGTAATAAGCACTATTCAAGTGAAGTATTATGTAAATATTCTTGAAGAAATATGAAGTGGTGAAAACATCAACAGCTGAACGGACAGGACCCACTTCTTAAAAAAAATGAGGTTGATCTCCTAGAGGAGGAAGAAAAGTGACCTCAGGATAGTTTTACATGATGAAAAAAATTATAATGGGACAAGAAACATCTATAGTTAGAGCATTGTAGAAATAGTTATAGAAAAAGATTGTTACTCAGTCCCAATACTCTTAGCTTAGTTTGCAGTTCCTGAATCACTCACTGATTTTCACCACAAGAACCACAGTGGCATTATGTGTGTTAGTTTGTGTAGGCTTGCCCTAAGTCCTGTCATGACTTGGGTGTGAATACTTCACTTAGTTAAAACCTGTCACATAGAGAAGGACATTTCTGTGTGCTGCTTGGGTCCACAGTAGTTACTGTTTGCTGTGTAGCACTTTCTTTTGCCAGGGTTGTTTCTGCTTTTTCGTCTGTTTGGTGTCCACCAATGGCATCTGGCTCTGAGGTCACCACAGCCTCAGGTTGGGTGGCAGGGGAGAAGGAGGGCAAGGCAATCCCAGTGTGTGTGTGTGATGAAGAACCTCTTTCTCTTTGTGCTGCTGGAATGTGGGATGAGGTGGCACACCCACTGCAGCCTTCAGCTCCCCACAGCAGGTCTCTGCCAAGTGGATCTGGGGCTGTGGTTCAGGTAGCCTAGTGCTGGGACAGAAGTCAAATTGAGATCTGAGGTCCTCTTATCTCCTCTCTTCCTCCTTGACCAGTCCATGCCTATGGTTCTGTATTAAATGGGAGAGAAACCCTTGTGCTGTTCTGTGCTGTATAGTCCATAGCAGAACTGTGTCTTTTAAGACACTAGGAAACATATAAAATTAACTATAATAATTTCTAATCCATCATCTAAATCTACTTCCGTGAGATTTGGTGAGTGCTGATGAAAGATGATGAGTGCCCTATGTGTGCTCAAAATAATTCCTTTGGAAGGATCCAAAGAGAGTGATTGTTTTTTTTTTTATATTTAGTTTAAAAAGAAGAATGAAAAGCTATGCTCTCTCATTTCTGTTCCCATTTTTCCATTTGAGAGAGTAAATCTCAAATGGAGTTCTTGAGTTTTTTTCCTTTTTTTTTTTTTTCAAGGAATAAGTTATTAGAAGTGTATTATTGTATTTCAGGTTACACTGCAAGTTCTAGCAAAGAGCTGGGCATTTGTTTGTTTAAATATATTTATTTGGCATAATGAAAAGACCATAGTTATTAATTTTTACTTTCAATACAAACCCATTAAATTTTGCAGGTAGATAGAAAGAAAATATTTTGTACAATGAGGATGTGAATAACTAGAATATTCACTTAGAAAAGTTTGTGAATTGCCATCCTTTTAGTTGCTTGAAGCTTTCTTCAAAGCAGCCTTGAAAAACCTTATAAAGCTGGAATCTGGCCCTGCTCTTGGAGGTCCACCCAGATGATGTAAATTCCTTCCAACTTAAATTATTGTATGATTCTTTAAGAAAGTTAGAGAACAGGGATAGCTCTTGTTTTGGAGATACAGAATTAGGACTTTGTTTCCTGCTAATAACTCTGCTTTGTGATTTTTTTTTTCTTCAATGTCTGCACCATGGGCTGCATAAATAAAGGAAAAGCCCCATAGAGACATTTGTTATTTTAAAACATAGAGTTTTATGACCAATAATCATAGGATCCGCAATAAAAAGAACTACTCACTGATGGCCACAGCCCTAGCACAGGAGTGTGTGTCCATACTGGGAAGTTCTATGAAAGGGAATGTGCCTTTCCTTACCTTGCTGATATATGTCCCTGCTCATTGGAGAGAGATTGTTACCAAAGCATTTTCTGTAGGTATGTCCTCCATTTCTAGTTACAAATAAACATTCTAGTTACAAATAAACATTCTAGTTACAAGGGACATACCAAATGTAGGCACATAGACTTTTTTTCTATGTACAGGAGAAATTATAATGTTTCAATGGCCATGTCTTCAACCTTCAGCTGAAAAGATAACTTAATAATAGTGATTGAATGTTCAGCCTGTTTAAATTACTGACAGCAATGAGAGATGTGCATTAGTCCACAATTGGCTTGGTGGTACCCAGCAGAATATTCTCCCCTTACAAGTTTTGTTTCATCTGACATGATTGCTTTGCCCTTTCTATTCTGCAGGGCCTCAGCCCCAGACCTGCTGGGTTTACAATTAGTCCCATTAGTCTATTATTTTTCTTCTCAACCATGACAACCTCTTTAAAACTGGCCCCTTTTGTAGAGATTTTAAAGGTTTTCTGTGGCTTTCACTGAAGCCTGACAATTACTAAACTGTTAGTAAATTAACCCTGTTATTCTTCAAGTCATTGTGGCATTTTCAGGATTTTGCCTTCCCTCCAAGGTCTCACAGGAATTACTTCTCTTGCTCCTTTTCTCCACAGACCCCCTGCCCAAAGCCCTTCAGGCATGTCAAGCATTCCTCATCATAACCAATATGAAATTTACCAACAAATCTGTCATATAGGATTGGATTTTGCAGAAAACTCCATCTTAGTATTTCCAGGGAACCAATTCAAGAAGGGAAAGGGGAAATACACAGGTGCTTTAATTTTACTATAAAAATTGCAATTATTGTGTCAATTAAAACAAAGATGAGCTTATAGAATTTATTTGAAAAGTCCAGTTGATTCAGTAGCATTTGATTTCATAGGAGGAAGGTGACTGTGAAGTGAAGAAAGAGAGAGATTTCTTTTTTCTGACAATTGCAGTAACATTTTTAATGGTTTATTTGTTCCCACTGAGAGTGGTGACCCTCTGTTAAAATCTGGTGTGATAGACTATTATCTTTTTGTCCTGTAAGGTGTATTTATGCCTTTTCTGCAGACCGTCTTCTGATTCAGAACTTGTACTGAATCATCACATGAACTTGAATTTCATGCCAGGGCCAGGCCTAAGGTGCATTTTGTAAGCACTGGTGCATCTCTGGAACTTTACCACAGCAGGACCACGAGTTTTTTTGATTTAGGCATGTACTTGAAAAACATTCTCATTTAGAGGGACAAAACATTTCAGTATTTAGATCCCATGCATTAGATCAGTGAACACTCCAGAATTCCTCTGCTTAATCAACTAATTATGTTGCCAGCTGTAGCCTAAACTAGCATTCTCCATGACTGACATTAGAAAGCAAAAGGACATTGTCAGGAATTCCTTCAAAAATTATGTTTCTGAGAGCAGAAAAGTTGTTAATTTGATCATTAGATAGATAACTTTGTTTTCAACAGCAATTTGATGAAGTATTGTTCAGAAAATCTTTGGATATCTTTCTGTGGTAGTTTCAGTTAGGCCTTTTGATAGGCCTCAGTTTATCAGATAGTCTTATGTAGATTAGGAGAGACAGGTGTCACCTGACTTAAGTAACCAAAGAAATATTTCATACCAGATGACGCAAACTGGGATATAAATACAATAGAGTAGGAGATGTGCTCTCAGTTCGCATCATGGCTGAGACAGAGGCAAGACATGCAGCTGCTGTCTTGCTGAAGTGGGCCTTGGCTGCTGCCCACTGATATTTTGCATTTTGGTTGAGTTTAGGGAAGTAAACATTTTATTGTCTGTTTCTCTCTGTTTCTTGCTGGGTGTCTTTTGGGGTGCTTTATGGATCTGGAGTGATGGGATCTGTTTTCAGTGGGAGTTAGAAGACTGTTATATCTAACTTGTGTAGGTGTGTGTGTTATACTGTAATTTTCTTTTCATTTTCTCTTTTCTGTATAAATATATATAACTAAGTTTAAATCTTGGAGTTGTTTTTTTTCCCTCCATTTTCTCAGCGAGGTGGGGAGGGAGACTGACTCTGTATTGGGCAGTTGGAATTTTGCCAGCTCAACTCAAGACACATTCTTTGATGTCTCCTGAAGTTTTACAGAACCCTGTGAGAAATCATCTCTGTAATTAAAATTTGTTATCTTATTTTGTTATGTTGTTTTAAGTCTCAACCTTGAGGAAAAAAAAATAAATAAATCTCATTAGGAGTAATCCATCTTCCTCTGGATCCTTTTTGTAAGATAATCTTTGCACATCCTTTGTAAGATAATCTTGTCACATCCTTTCTCCTAATTATTAACATGGCAACAGTTTGGTAATGGGATCAATTTCCTAAATAATTTTATATGGCACATCCCATCTGTGCTATGGTGTCCTCAGTACTTCATGACAGAAAACATACTTCATGATAAGAGCTCAAGTGGGAGACTGCTATGAAAACACTAAGAGCAGGTTTCTATTCGCAGAAATTGCCTGTAGAATACTTTGCAGTTGCACTTCTCTATATCATAAAGATTGATTGAATTCATTGTAATGAATATTTAGTGCTTTGAATTCCAGTTGCAAGATGGGCTAGACACTCACATGAAGCACCTGGGGGACCCCAAGGCTTTTTGTTTCTCCTGATGTGCTAACTAACATGTCTACATTAGCCGGTACTGAGGTCCAGAGGGAGCAAGGTCTGCATGGTGAAATGCTATCTGATGTCCACATTGAATGCATTCCAAGAATTATTACTTTGGACTAATTCTTATCTGGTTGTGAGCACTGAAATTATATTTCTGAGAGCTGAACAATAATTAATTTGATTCAGGTGCATTTATAGAGTATGCCTGCTTGTTTAGTTTCATCCAGGAACAATTAAATTCAAATTCATTTCAGCTTAAATTCAGAATTTCAGCTCCAAACCCTCTCTGTGGTACAAACCAAAGAGAGATATGTGGGGGATATTAGAAGAATACTCCGGAACTGGCCTAAGGCAGACCATTTCAGGTATACTATCACTTCCAGAAGGCACATCATGCAGACAGAGTAGGCAGCATAGGGATTGGGGGTACACTGTAAGTGTTTTTTGTTCCTTGGGAGTCCTACATCACCATTTTTGCTTTGAATCAGTTCCTAAGTACTGTCTACCCTGGCTGATGAGTCTGGTTAAGGCTCTTCCCACCAGAGGAGAGGCAAGACTTAGGAGGTGGAGACAGATATTTGCTCTATTGCAGGAGTTTTCTGAGTTCTCCCACCTCCTGTCATAGGATGCAGTTCCTGGTAGCATTTTTTTTATCCAGAATCTGGGCTGGGTAAAGTGAGTTTCAGAAATGCCCAGCTCTGGGTAAAACGTGTTAGTGAGGGTGCAGTATTATGCATTTGATGTTTTCCATAGAGACTGAGGTGCCTTCCGCACAATCCAGGAAAACAATAACAGAAAATATGTGTAATAATATTAGTAAGGCTCATCTTTACAGTATCTATAGCTCTTCTAGTATTTTTTTTAAGTTTGCTAAGTGTCAAGATGTCAAATCATATACAATGCAGTTCACACTATCAGCATTAGATCCTTGGCCAAGACATCTGGGGTGAAATTCTAATCTCAATGACAGTTTTGTGCTTTGATCAGGGGAAACAGCTAATTTCTGTCATATTAGTCTCCATTTTCTGCTTATATTTTCCTTTCAGCTTTTTAGATGCTGAAAAAATATTGTGTGTTTGGTTGTTTGGGTTTTTTTAACATAAGAAATCTAAATTATTGCTCTCAGAAAGACTGAACAAACTGCATTTGGGAAGGTAAAATTTTTTATCAATTGAATTCTTAATGTGCAAGTCATTCAAGTGTCCCTTATAAAAATCTGTATTAGTTTTTTCTTTCTTTAGTCTCCACTTCCAGCTGTTGTTATAAATGGCAGTTGTCATAATTGTTTAATCCTTTGTTGAAGGCTGTCAGAAGTACAGGCTTAAAATTAATTTAAAATAGAAGAGTCACATTTGGCAAATACAGATTGTTCATCAGTTCACAGCATTATATCTAAACTTATTTAGGTCAAAATAAGAGAATAAGTTTGCAAAGACTAAGATGGCTTCTGAAAGACATTGAAAGTCTTCCAGTAAGGCTATGTTTAAATAGTTTGGGTCTAACTCAAAATATTTGAATGTTTTTCTTATCTGCTCAGATCTGCTCCAGTAGGGAGATACCAGGTGGAACTGATAGAGAAGCACCAATCCGTCTCTGAATTATGCTAAGAGATAAGCAGGTGTAAAGGTTGGGTATTAAATAATTTAGTATTAATGACACTTAGGTGTTCTTAGTTAGAGACAGTTAGGCAACAGAGGATTTTTCTGCCAGAAAATTAAGCCCCCAAAGCACCCAGGGGAATCCCTACATTATTCTCAGAGCCTTAAAATAAAGCAAGTTGACAGTGACCAAGTCACACACTCATATTTGTGACATTCACTGAAAAATGTCTTAGGCTCCACAAAATGAAAAGATTAAATATCTTGCTGAATGAAATTTGGATGCCTCCCTGGTTAGGTGATAACTAAGTGCAGTTTAGGTCTCCCTCAATTTCCATTTTGCCTGCAGTGGTTAATAGGAGACTGTAAAACTTTGTCTAAGAGACAGGTTGGCAACTGTGTCCTATTCTGAGGCTTTCTTACACTGATTTTCATTCGTAAAACAGAGGTGATAAGATCCAGTATAAATCTTGGGTTTGTTTGCTTTGTAATGAAAGGTAAACAATATCTTTGGGTTCAGAGTGGAAGGATCCAACTTCATAGCACTTCTGCTAGCATTCAGCAAGTACAGTATCAAGTCATCCCAAGGATTGACCATCTGGCTGGTAAATGCTAAAACACATATTACCATCATTCCCTTAACAGAAGTTTTCAAGACCTTGACCAAACAACACCACAATTTTTTTTTATCGTCTATTTTGGCATGTGTAACTTTTATTTTGGGAGGCACAATGGTGGAAAAAAAGATGAAAACAAAAGAGTTTTGAACAGTGGTATGAGCTTAGTAGTCCTCCCCAGATAGTACTCTTTTTGCTTTACATATGAATGACTCTAATCACCTCTGGGATGTCTTCTTAATGCATATTTCTATTTTGCATCAGGAAGGGAAAAACGTATAAATAAAACTCCCAGAGGTGGAGAAAGGCTTATCATTTGAACTAAATAATGAAGGAAGGAGCACTGTGAACAAGAAAGAAAAAAATGCACCAAAAAGAATATTAAATCAGAGATGATGACATGATAAAAACATAAAACTTATGCTTTTTATTATTCATCACTTACTGTTATGGAAATGTATGCAGTGGCTCCACTATGATGCATGCAAATCCTCAACCCATTCTTCTGATATTCACTATCTGAGTGATTTTCATTAATCCAATCTTTTCAAGTCAACTTCAAGTGGTTCTAGGCTCATATTTAAACTAATAAATGAAAAGGGAGAACTAGAGAAAAATGCTCCTATTGTAATGTAGCAGGATGGTAGCTGTTACCAAAAAAGTTGGATGCAGGAACCGAGATCTGCGGATGTGTCCAAGTCTGATGATAAGGAGAGAAGGCATGAAACTGGTGCCATCCATAATCTGTTTCTAATTAATTTCTTTTGTATACTCTCTCCCAGCTCCCTAGTCACATAGCTCCTTATACTTGGAGGACTTTAGTGGAAAGGTATTAGGTAAGCACTATCAGTTTCTATCTACACAAATTTCCTGAATGTCTCTGTTACAAGGACAGACCTCCCTCCCCTGCACTATTTCATGAAGCAGGGAATTTAACCTTTCAGCTCCAGGGGCATTACCTAGAAGCAGAATTCATACCCATTTCTGCTGATGTCCTTGCAACATGAGTTTTTTCCTGAATTCAAGAGTTTTGGGATCCTATATGGTTTAAGCTTATGCTTGATTTGAACAAAATTCACATTTATGCCCCCATGCTGAAATGCCTTATTAACTCACTACAATGGGAAGGGCCACTGAGTGAATGTGAATCACCTTACCACAATGATGAACCTCTCTAAAATAATTCATCATAGAGCCTATTCTATGATTTTGTTACTAATCTGTTATTACAATCCTCACATAGAAGATCCCACATACTGTCATTCTTTCTGGCCTCTAACATACAGTATCACACACCTGCTTGTAGAAATATTTAATTTTGACCAGGAGGAGCCTAAATATGTCTTACAGGAGTGATAGCATTTCCTGAATACTTTTTAAATGCTTATTCTCTTTAGTCTCAATGCATACATGATACAGTGGTGGAACTGTAATTTCTGAGAAATGTCAAGTCACTAGCATGGTCAAAGAACCAAAATTCTGCCCTACAAGAGGTGCTGAAATGTCACAAATTTACCCCCACCCTGAGTTAGGAAGAAAACCACTTTTCGACTCTTCACAAATCTGAATATTCTGCAACCTTTGCTCTGATTAACCACATTGTTTTGATATGTAAGTAACTGAAAGGTTGCATTGATGAAGTTGATAGTAATTTAATGAAAAAGTCTTCATTTTGCAGAGATTCCTTCATATTGTTTCATCTAAGAACTAAAAAGTTGTTGTAAATTGATGCTAAAATGATGGTTCAGTTAAAATGAGTTAGTTTTTTTTTTAATAAATTTTTTGGGGCAAAGTGTGACATACCATTACTGCTAGGAAGCTGAGCAGCCTGAAGTGTGTCTGAATACTTAAAAACTTCTTATTAATTTATGAATACAGAAATTATGTAGGCATTTGTGCCTGTAAGAATGCCCATGAGAATATAATATACCTGTATTTCTTACCTTTTCCAGCAGCAAAAATGAAGATGGAACGTGGGAGAATTGAATAATGCAAACAGAAAGTAATATAATCAAAATGTATAGTGGCATATGGAAGCAGAAATTTGGTAGCTTATAGGTGTCCATATACAGCTATCCCTGCAAACCAGGGAAAAGTGAGAGAAGCTGAAGAACCCATGGTGTCCTCCACAGGCTGCAGTGTGAATATCTACTCTGCCATGGTCCTCCATGGGCTGCAGGGAAGCAAACTCCTTCACCATGGTCTCCTCCATGAGCTGCAGGAAAATCTCTGCTCTGATGCTTGAAATGCCTCCTTCCTTCTCTGAGCCTGGATTTAGCAGGACTGCTTCTCTTGCATATAGATGTGCATATATAGAATGAAACTGAGACAAGGAAGCTCCACTTTACTGTCAACAACTCTCAGAAACAGCTTTAGGAGCTTGGGAATACCAGCTAATGCCTCAGCCCCTGGGGGAAACATTATGTATAACAACATTTTGAGCACAGGATGGGTGGAGCAGAAAAATAGTGATTTTCATATGAAGGAAACAGTTGAAAAAATCAAAGAGCCAAAATCCTTTCAAGAGTGTTTCTGGATGTCTGCACATATGATTAGCTAATGATTCAGTTTCTATGGAGCAATATATTAAAACAGGCAATGCGCTGCATAACACAATGCATCTGTATGTGGTATGAGGAAGAAAATAGTACAGTTAGCACTGACACATCAACACATAAACAAATAGTATAGGCCACTAGACCCATTTTAGGAAAATAAATTTTTAAGTACCTTTATGTACCTTGCTTTTATTCTTTTTTTTCCTTAGTCTCCTTGAAGAATCACAATATAGTTTGTAAACTCGGCAACTACATCCAAAGTTCTTGGTGGTCCTCATAAAACTGCAAGACTGTTTCTGAGTTTCCATAAGAAATCAGGTACTCTGGCCATAGCTAGGACATTTGACTGGTTAAAAGCAAATTTGAATTACAGTGCTAGATCCATTGATTACTTGCACATCTTATTTAATGGCTATTTAATGTTATATCCACAAATGATGACTTTTGTCTTCATCTTGGAACAAATCTAGCTGCAGAAGATGATGTAGACTTGAGAACTTTGAATGAAAAGATTCACCTCCTCATAGCACTTCACATACTTTGCAGTCCCTAGGGAGTGGTAGAATGTGTAAGTCAGTCAACATTACCTGTTGGTTAGGGTTTAGTAGCTCTTGCCAGTTTTCACAGATACCAACATTTAGCTGCCACACAGAACAGGTGAGCTGCTGAGGCTTGCCACTGTTCTTTCAGGGAGCAAGTTCCCTGGCACAGTGCACAAGCAATGGGACTAAAAGTGCATTTGAAAGAGTCACCAAGGACCCAAATGAGAAAGCAGGATCCCCGATGGGCCTTTTCTTTGTCTTAAACACACAAGCATTTTTACTTCTCTTAAAAATAATACATTCTTAATGTCTTTGCTTGGCTTCGGGTATAAATAATTACCTGAAAAGATATTTTACCTTTTACCCCTAATTGTTTTCTGATACATGAAATCATTCCAAGTGATAATCTGTGTTTGACAAATTATTGCTGGAACAACATTTAGATCACAGAAAATTTTAAAACACTTAGGACATGACTATCAAGCATTTTTATTTCCTAAACTAGGAAATACACTTTAATGAGAACAGTCTTTCCAAATGCACGTGAAATTGAGCAAGACAAAATTTAGTCTTTGCCATGTACCCTGTGGAACCAACTTTGTACTGTCCTGTGTGAGGGAGCAAAGATGTGTCATGAAGGCAACTCACTGACAGCCACGCCCAGCCTCTAACACCAACACTGTAAGAATAAGGGGAATGAAATTTGAATAGTAAGGCAAAGCCAGCCTGAAGTAGTGATTATGAGTAAAGAATATAAAAATCTTAGTTAAAACAAATCTGGTTCTGTGAGTTTGGGAACATAACAGCAATACAACTGTGAAACCATCTGCCATTTAGGCCTCATACAATGCTGCAGGCCATTACAAATATGATAATATGTCTCCTGTAAAAGCAAACTGGTTCAATGATATAACAAGGTGTCCTTTGAACATGGTAACATGAGTGAAATTCCCATTAAGAGTCTTTAAGAAGGAGAATGAATTTGAAGAAAACTGGGCAGTGACATCCTGACCTCCTGTATTACTGTATGTCCAGCAAAGCTCAGGACCCCATTTCTTCATCATGTACCTTAAAAAAAAAAAAAAAAAGACAGGTCAAAGCATACAGTATTTTACAGGAATATTAAATATGCCTGCAGTCTCCACCCTCAAATAGGTTGTGACATTTATGCTAGTAGGAGTGTTTTCAGTATTGTTGGTTTTATCAGACTAAAAGACAAATCCCCATTTATTCACTGACAAAGACTTTTAGAAACTAGGCTTTTTCCTCTCTCAGTACCAGTGAGAGTTGTCTAGCTACTTTTGGAATTTTGTGATCTTATCAAAAGGATTGTCTGATTTTGGTTATCTGTGAAACTGAAAAGTGATGTGATTTGCTTAAAAGATTAAAAGAGAAAGTTATGCCCTTGTTCCTTCTGTGGAATCTCTTCTGGGCTCCAATCTTTGAAGCTTTGGCTCTTTACTCTGAGATTATTTAAAGAGAACTATTTTTGCATCTGAAGCTGCTCCTTGGCAAAGTTTAATGGTACCTCAATAGCTGTCTAATTTCTGCTGCTACCAGGAAAAATGTTCTTGTGGATGGAGACTATGGTTGCAAAAAGATGTGCTGCATTTGTGCTTGAAATGTCAATAGAAGTTCACAGAATCATAGAGTGGTTTCCATTGGAAGGAACTTTGAATGTCATCTAGTTCAAAACCCCCCTGCCATGTGCAGGGACACCTTCCACTAGACCAGGTTGCTCAAAGCCCCATTCAGCCTGATCTTGGACACTTCTAGGGATAGGTTACCATGCTGTAGAGCATAACCACCAAAATGTTGGCTAGTGGGTTTGGTCATCAAATACTCTGAGTTTTGAAAAATTTACCTTTGTTAGTTACTCACAGATGGCTTCTTAGCAAAGAGAAATACAGCACAGGAAGGTCTTTAAATATAAAGCTTGTACTTATCTAATAGTTGCGAGGGGTCAGTTTCCACCTGTCTGTGAATGACATTTTCCACTATATTCTTTGTGCTGGTACACCACTAATATCAGGGACCTTTAGCATCCTTGTGAAGAGTTAAAGTCTTATCATAGAGTATAATATAAATGTTAAATATGGCTACATTTCCTTCTACTAGTAGTCTTTATTGCTGTACTGTGCGTTTGAAGAGCAATAGAGGTACTGGTGAAGGACACTTTGCTGAAAATATTTTTCAACTACTATACACAGACAAATCAGATTCCCAGATATGTGTTACATACTGGCAGGATCTCAACTCTGTGTTCTGATGGGTACTATTGATAAAGATCCCATTGACCAAACTCTTCCTAATTCTGCATACTTATGTACTCACTACTCAGTGTAAGACTTTCTTGTGTCATGATTTGTTTCTCAGTCAGCTGAAGTTATCTTTGCTGAGATACACAGACTTGTAATTAAGTTTGTAAAATTATGGAATATTTTACAAACTGGTTGTAAATAGATTAATTTTGATTGGATTTACTGGTTAAAAGAGAGGAAATAACTGTGTTCTCTCTAGATGTGAAATAATTATGCTAATGTTGATTGAGCAGACATGACTCTAGTTTCTTAAAGTGTCTTTGTATTTTTTCATGTTACATCTTGCAAGAAAAATTACATATCAAAATGCATAAATAAATGTTGTCCTTCTTTTCTTCTACTTATGAGAGAGACCAAGGTTAAAGATGCAATGTGAATCTAAATGCACGATTGGAGCATTGCAGCAGTCTCCTCAGTATCTTGGCAATTAAGGTGCTTCTACTGTGGCCAGGTCCAGTGCTTGTATCCTGTAGTTCTCAAAATAATGGGATGAAAAACCTCACAGCAGTAGTAATGGCATTTTAAAGTGAAATGACTGTCCTGGTTCTGCTCCTTAACATAGGAGCAATGAACAGGACAAGATAAACAACTTAGCTTTTGACTGCAAAAATGAGAAACTGTGAAACAGATTGTGACACAAAACTAGTGGAGAATATGTTGGAAGGGTGAAAGCATAGATGAAGACTGGAGGGCCAAAGAGCCAGAGTTATACAGATATGTTTGAAGTATCATAGTCATGAAACGTGGCACAAAAATAGGGTCAAAGAGAGCTGCTCTACCATAGCAATGTGATGGCTTTTTATGTCTCCACAAGGGAACAAAGCTGGTGCATGAAACCTATGACAGCTCTAGACAGTGACTTTAGTTTTGATCAAGGCTCATTGAAAATGGGTGGAAACAAAAATGATTGTTCTATAATGACAGTGAGAACTATAGTTGATGGCACAGACTCAGATGTACTGACCTGAGAGCAAGGCCAAAGTGATAGGAAGACAGGTGGAGGTCCATGAATAAACATTCTTGACAGGCCAGAGGAATAATAACAAGACAGTTACTGGTGACTATCTTTAGATGTGTATTGAGGGTTCAGAGCTGCAAGTCAGCTGTCATATGTGTTACCATGAACACAGGTCCTAATCAATTATGCTGTGTGCTATCCCAAAATATGAATAGTGAAACTAAGCTGTTTCCTGAGTTTGACTGCACAAAGAAATGTTTACTGAGTGATGCACTTTACTGTATCATGCCTAAGAAAAGAGGTGTCTGCTTTTCTAAAGGACATTTAACTCTATGTGCTAAGGATGTCAACCTATCATGCACAACAGTGAGAGAGCAGAGTGTTTAAGACATATATCAGAGGACATGATAGATCACTTCTTAAATAAACCACAACCACTGCGTCATTTACTGACACCCTTCTCTTTGTGTAGGAAGCAGCAGCAAGGTTGTAACATCTGCAGCCAACAAGAGTATTTGTGTTTGTTTTGGGTTTGTGTGGCCAGGTTTTGGTAGAGTGGGGGCTACAGGAGTGGGTTCTGTGAGAAGCTTCAAGGGGCTTCTTCCATGTATGACAGAGTCAGTACCAGATGTCTCCAGGATGAATCTGCTGCTGGCCAAGGCTGAGCCAATCA
Organism: Sakesphorus luctuosus; assembly: GCA_013396695.1. Taxonomy (NCBI): domain Eukaryota; kingdom Metazoa; phylum Chordata; class Aves; order Passeriformes; family Thamnophilidae; genus Sakesphorus; species Sakesphorus luctuosus. The sequence continues at coordinate 1,012,097 of VWZD01012268.1, forward strand.
GGAGTGATAGTAATGTCTCTGTGATTACACATTTAAGAAAGAAAAAAGTTATTGCTCACCTGTAATTGTGCTCAGAATAGAGAGAATTTAGAACATGTGAGAGGAATGACTTTACAGACACCAAGGTCAGTGAAGAAGAAGAGAGAGGAAGTTCTAGAGCAGAGATTCCCCTGTAGTTCATAGTGAAAACCATGGTGAAGCAGCTGTACCTCTGCAGTCCATGAAGGTTCCAAGGTGATGCAGAAATACACCTGCAATCTGGGTAGGAAACCCATGCTGGAGCAGGTGGAAGGACATCTGTGACACTGTGTGACATCCATGCTGGAGCAGGCTACTGGCAGGGACCTGCAGACTCATGGAGAGAAGAGCCCACTCTGGAGTAGGTTTGCTGGCAGGACTTGTGACCCTGTAGGGGACCCATGCTAGAGCAGGCTGTTCTTGAAAAACTGAAGCCTATGGAGAGGGACCCATGTGGGAGCATTTTGTGAAGAACTGTAGCCCACTGGAAGGACTCATGCTGGAGAAGTTAATGGAGAATGGTCTCCTGTGGGAGGGGCCCCGCACTGTTACAGGGCAAGGACTCCTCTCCCTGAGCAGTGACAGAAACAACATGTGATGAACAGACCATGATCCCCATTCCCTCTCTCCTTTGTGTCTCCTACAAGGAGGTAGAGCCTAGAAAGGAGGGAGGGGTGGGGGAATGTATTTTTAAAATTTTATTTTACTTCCCATTATCCTGCTCTGATCTGATTGGTAATAAATTCAAATAATTCCCCAAGTCTAGTCTGTTTTGCCCATGACAGCAATTGGTGAGTGATCTCTCCCTGCCTTTCTCTCTACTCATGAACCTTTGGTCATATTTTTTCTCCTCTGCCCAGTTGTGGAGGAGAGTGATAGAGCATCTCTGATGAATGCCTGGCATCCAGTCAGGATCAAACCACCATCTTCTCCAGTGTAGGACTGGGGGAGAAAAAGAAGAACAGAAACTTCTCCAGACTGTTGACAGAGGCAGGGGACAAAATTCCAATGAAGTTCAAATATCATAGGGAGGTTTGGAGTACAAGCTGTTCACAAAATGGCAAGGATCCATCTGAAATACTAGCATTGTGAGGGAAGAAAAGCAAGGCTTTTATGTAGTACCTTATCTCTGTAAACCCAAGCTGAGACTAATCACAGAAGCCATCAGAGGATGTGTAAATAGGAAATCAAAGGACAGTACAGCACTGTAAAACTTTAGACTATGTGGTGCAGAAGTTAAGGATGTATTCTGTCAAGGATGAAGCAAATGCATCTGTTCTCACATCTAGACACTTCCATAAAAAACAAAAAGGTCCCTGAATTAAGGTCAAAACCCTGAGAAGCAGCTTGTCAAAAACAAGAGCTGAATGAGCTGTAAAAACAAGAAAGGACAAATGAATCCCATATCCTGAGGGAAAGAAAGGTAATGATGTCCTAACCCAGACAGCTCCCTGGTAGGTAAATGTGAATCCAATTCTAAGGCGTATTTGATGCATTGTTAAATCTTCTAATTTTCCATATCTATATCCAACACTGTTTTTAATCAGGGGATGTTAGTGTATCTCTCTGAGCAGAATTGTGAAGGCAAGGCAGCAGGAAATTTGGCCTTTCCACACCTGGAGTTCAGAATAATGCCAACTGGTCAGTGGATATAGTTGTTTTTCAGCATTCAGCTTCTTTGGCTCCATCAGGACTGTATAAAGACATAGTCAAATGTCACTGATTTTCAGTGCACAATGGAAAGACTAGCTTCATGTGGTCAGATCAGATTTTTTTTTGTCTGATTTTGAAATTTGGTTAGTGATGCCAAAGAGGTTTCTGATTTTTTGATTTTTCACATTTTGTAGATTTTAGAAACACAGTAGATGTAACACTGTGGATTGCAGTGAGTTGATATTTAGCAGCTTATAGTATAAGGTCCTTCTATCTCTACCCCTGCTCCAGAACAGGCCGCTAAGATCTGCTAATTATTTAGTCTCATTCTCAAGGTGCCAGATTAGAAGCTATCGGAGAGAACATAAACACAGAGCAGAGTGACCCGGGGCCCTGGAGAGCGTCCAAAAGACCTTTATGTGCTGAAGAAGAGGAGGAAGAGGAAGACGGAGGGTCCCGGCGACCCCAGACCCAATTCAACAGGGGGTGGGAACTGGGAGGGGACAGAGGTGGAACTGGACATGTGGACTGTAGTGATTGGATAAATTATATTATAAAAGCTATAGAAATCAAAGCTTGCTTTAGCGCATGGTGATGTATTCCTGGATGCTGGATGAGCAGGATTGCTCATTAAAGTAACTGCCCCTTATCTTATCTCCTACAAAACTTGGCTCAGAGTCTTTCTTACAAACTTGCAGCAACATTAGGATAAAAGATTTAGAGCAATCCCTGGGTAGCATGTGCAGAATATAAGTGATTTTGCCATTTGGGCTTCTAGGAAAAAGGCACATAAAACACATGATGGAATAATGTCCAGACACAATGGAGACATTATCACCAATGGAGAAAGAAGATAGATGTATGTATTTTTCGTGTGTGTTTGGCTAGATATATTGGATGCCTTCTATGTAGGTTCTTGGAAATGGTGAATAAAGAAAGCGAACAGCATCACTGCTGATGGCACCAGATTTTCCGAGCTATTTCTACTCCAGACGGATGCCTCCAGCAAGGTGAAGGGACTGCATTATATTGATATATTGTTAAGTAGACTTTCAAATATAATATTAGCCCTAAGCACAAAGCTATCAGCATGGGAGAAAGCATATTCAGCCATTGAAAGGGCGTCCTTGCCAGCAGGCTGGGAAATTACAAGCCTGAGTCAGGACCTACTAAGCACTTACTTGTCTTTGATGGATACCATGTACCCCATCATCCTAGGTAAAGGGTTGTAATTAGAAGTTCCTGCCACTGTCCTTGACTCCACAGTTCTTTTCCTTTTCATTGCAATGTGTCCTTGGGAAGGCACAAATATGGATTTACTTTACAGAATGGGTGACTGCAGAGTGAAGCATGATCTGATTTGCACAGAGATGATCCTGGAGATACAAAGCCCAGGTGTTCTCAGAGCCTTCTTTAATAGACAATCTATGACACATATTTTTGAGGTGAATGAGGAGAGTAATCTCTGTGCCCACTCTATGCTTGCTGTAAACCAAATATATGCCTAGTTTGTATGAGCTTGGATGGGGCTGATTTTCAAACATACTCCATCACTGACAGTTGGGACTAACATGAGAGCAAAGAGCAACTGAAAATTTGGCCACAGCATATATCATATTTACAAACCTAAAAATAAGTCTCTGCCTTGGGCACTAAAATAACCAAACATTTGTCATAGCTGATATCAGTGTCACAGAGAAAGGTAAAGGCACAGATGGAAAGAGAACATCTGGTGCCTTGAGAAATGAAAATGCAACAAATTGGACATTGTGTAAAACTCACATTTTCCCTGGAACATGGTGGTAAGAAGAGGTCATAAAAGGACAGGTAATAGCAAAGGGCAGTAAGATGCTTCTACAAGACATCTATTATATCTTTAAAAATAATCTGCTGCCTTATCTCCCAGTCTCTATGCATGCCAGGTAGGGGTATTTACAGACTAGAATCTGCAGTGATTCAGTATTGCCAGCCTTAATATTAACAAAATTATGTGACACAGCTCTGGAGTGCCCTGTGTTGGTAATGCTCTTGAAAGCAATAGGTACAGGTGTTGGTCACTGCAGAGTTAAAGCTGCTTTGGCATCTCCCCATGCTTTTTGCTAATGAACCATCTGGCTTATCAAGAGAGGTTGCTCAGCCACAAATCAGCAGTTCTCTTGCAGATGTTTGCTATTTGCTGCTTCTTAATTCCCTTACTCCTAGTTCCTCTTCGTGCTTTGCAGAGCTCTCACTTTGCCATTTGTCTCAATTCTTGCTTCAGAGGTAGCTTTGATTGCAAATATGTCTGGGACTCTCACTATAATTATTTCTTTCTATATTCAAAATACCAAGTTTTATCCTCTGGGAAGTAGAGATTTTGCCTCTTAAATGAAGGTATAACATGTTCTGCAGACTGTGCTGGGATACATTTTTGTCCTGGATGTACAAAACTGAAAAGGATAAACATCACAACCTACATTCCTCATCTTTGAATTTCTTCAAAGGCTAAGTATATAAGGTGATGGACGGCATGTTTTACAATAATTATGGCATCATTTTACTGTAGAAGCAACAGAAAATGTGCTACATTCTACTACACTTTCATAAGTCATGTAGTACCCCATTCACAAATACATACAAAGGAACCAAAATAAATGCTCGGGAAATAGGGCTTTGCTCTTGGAAGAAGCTAAATTATTGGGACTGAAATCTGGACACTGATGTTGTCATAGAAGAGAAATTCTGCTGGGAAGACATGTCTTGTGATATCCAGGGCATTTTTACGATCTACAAGAACCTTAATTTCTGCCCTGTACTTTCACTCAGATGATACCTTTCATCTGGATTTTCTTTTACTTACCTCCTCCTTGGCTCCAGGGGTGACATTCCATTTCCTGTGCAATTTACATGAAAATTAACCTTTCACATTGGTGCAAATCGGTGTGGATGGAAATAATGTCTTCTGCAAATTGCCCAGTAACCAGCGGCTTTTGAGCAGACCCAGGAAGACATTCAGTAAAACTAATTTACCATGCTTTGTATAATAGCAAATCCTTTCCTAAAACTGTTTTCCTGAAAGAAGTTGCTGTACTGATTCAGCATGGATTCTAAGATTTTATGAGATGTTACCTGTGCACCTAGAAAATTTTTATCTGAAACAAAAATAGTAATAATTAAATCAAACCTGTTAGGGAAGGGGGGAAATGTGAAACAAAACCTGTGACCCTAATGAATATCTGTGTGGGAGACCACAATGTCTGCAGAAGGCAGCAGCTTCCTGAGGGATTGTTTTTACCTATTTTCTTTCTTGCAGTGAGTGGTGAGTTTAATGGATAGAGTCCCTCCAGGTGGGCAATCACAAAACTAGCATTTTTATTTTCTTGACAGAAAATTGCATCTCTTTTTCCTAGCAGAATATTACATTTTCCCTAGAAAATTCTGATGCTTTAGCATAAGTGATTTTCCTTGACAGAGTATCTCTGTGAGGCAGAATTTCTCACTGTTTTTAAAAATCTAGGCAAATTCTTGAGCAAATTCTTCCTCTTTACTCACTCATTTTTAGTCAGTGTGGTGCTCTGAGAGCACAGTCTCTCCCTAGGTAGCTTGGGGAACAGGTGGAGACCATAGTTCCTCTGTCTTCAATGCTACCAGGTTAACTGGAGAGTGAGACAGATGATTTACAGATACATGTGATCTGGTTTTGCCTGCTTTGAAAATTTTCCAAACAATCCATTAGGAAGAATAAACCCTTTTGTTGCTCAGAGTGATAGTGGAAGGAGATGGAGTTAGAAAGGCTGTATAGGTCTGGCCCTCAATTCTACATGTCCAACTACCCATTCTGACTATTAAAAAAAAATGAACTGAATAAATCAAAATCATTGTGTTGTAACTGTCTTTTCATGCCAGAACTGCAGAGCTTTGGACCTCTTTTCCTTAGACTCTGTGCTGTCCAGCTAACAAAGTCCATCCATGTTTTCAGAAATGCTCTACCTCTTGTTAACAATGTTCCTCTCTTAAAATGTGTGTATCTGCAGAATTTACCCAGTGCATTTGAAGGCACCATTTCACTTGGTTATACTGGATGTTTTAGAGACACCCATTTCTGAATATTTCTTTACAAAATGCTGTTAAGATGAGGTTTCCCTCATTCTTAGAGTGCTGCACTCTTGCTATTAACAATCATGTGCTGGCTGCTGTTCCTCATCATTCTCATGGAGTGTCATTTCTGCACAGTCAGACCTGCATTCTTTCTGATCTCAGGGAGTCTATATTTGCTCTCAGGATTTTGACATAATTCAGTTAAGTTTGTAGTAAAGAGAAATGATAAAACTCCCAACAAAAAGACTCTACCTGTCCTAGTTCAGCAGGTGGGACCAGTTGTCACTGTGTGGGGGTGATCAAAGCTGTGTATTCTACCCCCACTATTCATTCCCAAGGTCAATGGCCCATTTGCAGCAGCTTCCCAGGGAGTCGTTAGCACCTCCACTCCCAGCCTGAGGAGGCGTAGGTGCTAATGGGCCATCAACAGTCCAAAAATAGCCCATGACTCACAGAGTTAATCACCCATTGTGTGAGTCCCCGCCCTGGGGGAGGGACTGGATGCTCCCTGAGGGTACAAAAAGGGGTAGGTAAGAAGACCTCAGGAACCTTTTTGTCGGACCCAGAGGAGCAGCAGGACCTCGACAGGAGGAGACCACCACTCTCGACCAGACTACAGCCATCACGAGCACCAACAGGTTTTTCACTTCCTTTTGCTTTGGACTTGGGGGAACCATGTAGGTCTCAGCACAAGGGCTAACAAACCCCTTTGGGTTTGTACCCCTGGGCACTGGGTTATACTGCTGGGTTTTGGGAGTTGACACCAGTTTCCCTTTGTGTCAGGGTATTTACTGTATTATTATTATTAAATTGTAGCTCTGACTTATAATCTCTCTTGTGTTGAGTTCATTTCTCCTGCTGGTTTACCTCTAAACCATCTGTTTGTTTTGTAGTTGGTTTCTAGGAGACGTATTCGTATGCTTACAATGAAACATATAGCAAACTGACATAGTTTCTCTTTTATGTTACTGAAAGATACACAGCCAATCTGAGGAATCATGTACGTGCTTAGTCAAAAGGTTAGGGACTTGCCTGTTTTAACATTTAACCAACATAAAGTTAACTGGATAGGAACAGATGACATTCATCAAGGATCTCAAAGTATGGTTCAACCACTGTATGTAATGATAAATAGAATCTCAGAGAGGAAAAATCAGATACAGAGTAGATGGGAGAGGCATGGCTGGCCTCAGACAGACACAAACACACAGATGGTTACACATACATACACATAGTCAAATTTGAATTTTGAATTAATTTTCCCTAGATCATGAAGGGTATGAAATTTGTTTTGGTCTTGCTGAATATGCACATTTTTAATCACTTCTTCTTTGCATGATGCTCATCTTTTAATCCTATAAATCTTTATTTTATTCTTCCTAGTTTATCAGCTGGATTTTCAGAGGTAAAAAATTGTTTCTCGTGAAGCTCTTTGAGGTTTTAGGAAAATAAGCATGTTTAAAGGAACATCTGTCCCCTAGATATCAGACTGATTTGCAGAAAAACACTGTGCATTTAAAAGTTGTCCTCATTAGCGATATTTGATTTTTAGAGATTGCAGAAAATGGGATCAATGAAAGACCTGTTTAGAACATGTTGGGAAGTCAGAGAATCAAAACTGCCAAGCACTGGCAATTCTGAGAGATGCAAAATTTAGAGGCTTTTATTGCTAGAAAAAGTGGCACTTAGTCTCATGCAATCTGACCTTTTCATCTGGCAAATATTTCCAGTGAAAATAATATACTGAAGAGAAGTCTTCTATGCTTCTGAGCACAGTGCACAATTACAATGATCAGGAAGAATAGAGCTGCTGATTCTGTGAATAACTGACTTTGAATTTCATTTCAAGGTACAAATGACAGTGCAGCCTTTTCTGAGTCCCAGAAGTTATGTAGAAGTTCAAATTATTCACTCCCCTTTGACACACTGAAAGTTACCACTGCATAGGATAGAGTCAATTTTATGGGTAATTTTACACATTTTGTTACATCAGCCCAATAGCTCAGTATTTCCGATTTAGGACGGGAATTCAGACAGGAGTTGCTGAAGAAACTCCCCTCTAATTTCATATTTCATTCCATCTGGCAACCCACTGGCGCATGCTTAAGGTCCGCCCTAGGCATTAAAATAACCTCAAAGAACACATTTCTTTTCAGAGGTTTAAACACAGTAAGAAGAGATAAGGCAAAGCATATTCTGGAGTTTCCTTCTGGAAGTGTGTTTCCACCATTTGTCCATGTATGTTTTAAATGACTGTACGGGATGTGTGGGTCCTGCTTTGAGGATGAAGGTTTGCTGGAGAGCCTTTGGGTTTTTTTTATTCTATGGTCTCTCTGTCTTTTTTGGCACACAACCCCATCTTCTCTTTCACAATATTAATCTTTCCATACCTTTCCTGTTTTTGTTCAATAAAGAAGACATTTCCATTCCTGTTACTTTACATTCTCCCAATATATTTGAAATTGTCTTCTTTAAGTGTTCTTACATCTCTGTCATCCAAGTTGGTTGATTCTTTAAAATTTTCTTTTGTATTTCATGCTTTGCATCCATGGGTCTTTCTTCCAGTCCAATAGTCTTTACAATTCTGCTTTCCAAAACCATGTCAGTAAAATCACAAACCTGGAAAGCTTTCCAGAAATCCATGTGAAAAATCACCTCTACTAAAAGATTAAGTACAAGATTTAGTAAGGTGCAGTAGACCTGCTAATATTTTTTCCATTATTAGGCAGTAATATTCATTTTTGTGAATAAGACACTACTGGTTATTAGTTACACATATTACTACACAATTATTCTGAAATAATCTTTTTGTTCTTATGGAGTGACAGTCTGATAATATCCTTAGTATTAATCAGTTTGCATAGAGCTGATGAACCATTTGGTGTTTTGAACTTATTTAAATATACATACCTCATTAGACTTAGTAAGAGAAAAATAAAACAGTTCCTACCAGTGAAGCCTGTGGGACAATGGGCAACCATTCTTTTTGGGCAATCCTATTTCTTTATCATCCAGGTAAGATATACAGGCAGGAATAAAACAGAAAATAACAGTTGTAAGCTACGTGTGAAATTTATTCAGAAGACATGTTCATTCATTTGAAAAGATTTAGGTCAGTTCAGGCTTTAAGAATAAACATTTAAAGACAAAGAGTAGTGTCTGCAGGCAGTGCAACTCATGCATTTTCATTACCTTAAGTGCAAATATGGAAATATACAGCAGAGTAAATCTGACCCTCAGTGTTACCCAGAGCATATTCTTTATTCATAGAATGCCCTCTAAAGGATGAATGTAATGCGTAATCTTATTTGATAATGTATGTTCACATCTCAGAAGGTACTGGGGAATTATTAGCCTTTGACAGACTTCCTTTTGGCTTTAGCAATTAGCAGAAATGAAACTCCTTAAGATTAAATTTCTCCTTTGGACCATGAATAATTTTAAGGCTGTTTCGATGACCCCATAACATAATGACATAAGCTAAACACTGAATTTTCAAATAACTCTGCAGTGATTTAGCCAGCTTCTATTGAAGCTGCTTGGACTATGAAAATGACCTATATGGAAATTAAATTCTTGGCCTTTAGAGCTCCTTTGAAAAGCATATCCTCTCTCCCAAGCATTTGAAAATATCATGTGACCAGAGGGAGTTGTTGAACATGGAGCCATGGAGCAGGTTTTTTTGGCATTGTTTAAATTATTTGCCACATATGTTTTGAGTTGGATCGAATATATCCTCAACATGAGGAATATGGAATTCTTCTAGTGTTGGAAAGTGAAAGTTTTGTATAAAGCAGTGCTGAAAACTTTCAGAGGAATGACAGGGGTATGTGCCTTAATAACCAAATTTATTGATGCAGAAAAATGAAATTAAAGTCAATATTGCTGATGAAATGGAGTTCAGTGGATTGTTTAGTCCATTGCATGCTGAATTGGTCTCTACCATACATTACACTCCACCCTGCCCAACTCAGTTTTAAATAATGGAACTCCTGACACTTTTCTTGTTACATTTGCAAAATTAATGGCTTCCTCTTTCTATTCACTTGAGAGGCTAAAACGTATTAAAGTGATAAAAAATTATGGTTGACCAGTATTTCCTTGATTTGCACATATTGGTCATTAAAGCAGCGGCCTTCAGTGAAAGTTTATCCATGTGTACAGGTACCTGCAGGTTGGTCTGGATCCCTGGTGAGGCTGAGCAGAAGTAGCCATTATGGGAAGAATTTGACAAAGCTGCAACTTGTCACAATTGCAGCACTGGATATAGCCCACATAGAAGAATACTCATTGACAAATACCTTGTTTCCGTCACAGGGGAGGAAAGAAGCCTGAAAAAACCCCAAACTTAGCAGAACAGAAGAGCTGTATTGGAAAGGATTATGTAAAGTCAACTGAGTGTATAAAATCCTTATGGAAAAGTGCACTGATTGCAGTGATTTGTATACAGGTGTATACACTGTAAGGCTTTGTATGTTGATTAAAAATATCAGAGGTAGAATTTTCTCTTCCATAAAAATGTCTTGAGTAAGTTATCCAGAATCCAGTTGTTATTGAACGTCAACAGATCTTTCAAAAATCTGTTTCAGTGCCTGGACAGGGCAAGGCAGGGCTGGGGGAGTTGGAGCCTGGCCCTACTGCAGCATCTCTGGGGTTAGAACTGGTGGTTTTCAGCAGCCAGTGACACCAAGTTGAATGGTACACATGGGCTGTGCCTGTTCTAACCACCACAGTTCGGATCCAGCCTGAATCTGGCTTCATCTCAGCTAGAAATGCAACAGCAGGCAGGTTGTAGGCCCTAACCTACCTGGTTGCTGCATAAAATAGAAATAAAAGCCTGCATGCATTATTGCTTTGGAGAGCACTGGCAATGTTTAGGGCATTTATTTATCCTATGGAAGTCTAACCACTCACTAATGTAGGGGAAAACATTGGAAAGATGAGGTGACTGTTACTGTCTCAGATTAAATACTATTTTTTGAGGCAATCAGCAGGTAAAAAGTGTTTAAAAGTCTTCTGACTAATTATTACTTCTATGAGTGACTATCAAAGGCTAAATAGAACAGGTGACAGGCTTTTAAGCATGAAGTAGCACGTTACCTTTTAAGCATGAAGTAGCAAGTTACCTAGAGAGAAAGAGAGAGAGATTTCCCCCTCCCGGGGTGGGTTTGGAGTATTTTCATTTCAGTCCATCTGGGAAAGCCTTGACTGATGCAGGAACATCCGGAGAACTATCTAAATCCTTAAATGCTGTGGGACAGGGCCAGCGGATAAAGAACGTTATTCAAAGAAAGGCACTTGGGGTTTACACTGTCTGGTCACTGGGTCACCAGTAAAGGCTGGATTTCATCCACAGAGTGATGAGAGCTCAGCATAATCCATGAGTTATTTCTTAGTTTTTGCAATGTATCCTGGCAGCATAACCTGCCTTACCAGATCCATTCTCAACACTGTTTTGTCAGTCCTTGCCCTGACCTGAGAAAGACTCTTTGAGTCAGTGTGTCAGAAGCCTGGTTAGTCAAATACAGCCATTCCTCCTTTTCTGCTTCCCTCTTTTCCATCTGGGATTCCCACTGGGACCTTTCCCTGCCAGAGACAGAAAGGACAGTGTGTGAACAAGCACAACAAGCACTGCCTGCCTGTGTGACATGCCAAGGCGTGTTCATGCTGAAGACAAGCAAAGAGCTTCAGAAGGTACATCATCTGCTACCTCATCTCAGGGAGAGGCAGGGAGACCATGGTTACTTAGGCATTGACACAAAGAAGGCCAGGAAATTTGGGTTAACATTTTTCTAATTAATCTTTGTATCACTTTTTTTTTTTTCCCAGTTCAGAGTAAATCTATGTAAGGCTCCCTACTGATTTTGAAGAAGGGAAGAAAAAGGTTTTTAATTAGAGCTGTACAGTTCATGTACCTAACGAATCAATAGTAATTGAATATAGAGGAAGCTTCTTCAAAGCACAGCCATGGAGCATAGTAAAACCTCCTTTAACAGGTTTAGTTCCACGCCAGCAATATTTTAAGAGGATTCTCCATCACATATTGGCTCTAATGTATGTTTTCTTTCCATATATTCTCGGGAGTTCATCCAGGTACAATGTGCTTGAGTATTCAGTGATATAAATTATAGCTGTGGGTATTAGTTACAGTCACACATATAGTTATTGATTAATACACTTCCTAAATTTTTGTTATTCTCTGTATATAGTTTTACAAACAGCTAAATGGATTATGCCCACAGACTACACAAAATAGCCAATATATTTTCATTTAAATTGTTTTAACCACTACTTTAATCTAAAAATTAAGGCTACAAAATATCTTTAATCAACAGACTGGAAAAAAAATCCGACCATGAGAAGGAGAGACCTACCTGAAGTGATGCCTTAGCATTACTGTAATCACAGTTCCTAAGGGAAAAAAGAGAGATTCATAATGAAACACAATTCTCCAGATCAAGAAACCACTGTACAGGACAGAGCTTCTGAAGAAGATCCTTCTGTAAGGATGTTTCCACCAGCTACTCCTTCAAAGAGAAACCCTCAGGTATGGATGCAGCCTTGGACCTTCAGAATTTGTCCACACATTTTTTGAGGACATTTGAGGACATAATCATATGAGGCTTAGGATACAATAGTTAAACTGATATTGCCTTACTGATGATGATGACTTTTGAGCCTCACACAAAGGTACCTTCACAGTGTCTAGCCCATTTTGGTATGGTCACAAATATAATCTGTATTGGCTTAGCTTTCTTTATCCTGCTGTGACTTCATCTGCAGTAACAGCTTGCTATGATGTACCTGCATGGTTCACAGGGCAAAGCACTTGAACAGATCCCAGCTAGTCCTGCTCAGCCCCCCTCCTGAGGCAGCACATGTTGGGAGGGGACTGTGCAGGAAGAACTCAGCAGATAATGAAATATTGCTTTGATTTCTCTGGTAATTCAGTTTCTTCAAGAATTTCACTGATGTCCAAAGCATTTCTGCCTTGTGCAAATCAAGGGATTGCTCAGTCTTGTTTTATGTGGGGTCTTTTTGTTAAAGATGAAGGACAAGCGTTATAACTGAAAAACAAAGACACTTGGCTGTGACAGAGGAAAGGAAGTTCACATACACACACACCAAAACCACACTGTACTTCGGACCTGCGCACTTTAACATTAGTCATCCACACTGTTCCAGGTCAGCCCTCATCCCACAGGGTAAAAATTCCTTTTCCTGGGACAAACCAAGCACAAAAGCATTTGCCTCAAAAGGCTGATTTGTAAGACCTAAATCAGAGTTTAGGAAAATCTAAGCTTTCATTTTCAAAATTAAAGTCTTCATTTTTTTGAAGAAAATGCAACCCGAGGGCATGTCAAGACTATAAAGCCAGAAGACAGTAATGCAATACATACATATATTTATAAAATATCTTTAAATTGTACAATAAGTATGTTTTATATAATAGAATGCATTAAGTATATTAAATCTCATGATTTTTTAAATTTATATCCTCCTTCTCAGGGGTCTTTTGATGATTCTGGAACATTCGTAACTCTCAACATTGAAAAATCTTTCCTTAAGGAAGAAAATAAAAAAGCTACAAAGCATGTTTTTGGACAAAGTAATTGAAAATCTGACATTGAAAGGTGAGTTTTTTTTAGTTAAGCTGTTCCCATAAAAAGTCTGATGTATTGGCCAGCTAACATCTCGGTTATGTCTTGCCAGACTTTAGATATGAGTTTCAGTGTCTCTCTAATACATTTTTTTTCTGTTTTCAAGAACTCTGTTTCTAGAGCTCATCATCTGGTGTTATGCATTAAAATTCATAAAATTCAGTTGCTTTGTATTAAATTTAGGAAACATTCAAACAATTTAGCTGTCAGGAAGGTCTTGATAAGGACCTAGAAACATTTAATATCTTAGTGTGAAAAAGAGGGAGCTTAGCTGTGCTTATTTAAACTGGGTTTATTATTATCAGAGAATGCTGGTGCCTGGAGCACCAGAATGTCCTTCTAAAGCTAACTCCTGGCAAGTGGTGAGGAACAGCAAAGCAATTCAAAAGCATAATTAATTTTTGGATGCTCTTTTCTGACATGATATTCCAAGGTTATAATATGTTCTTTAGGTGATATTAGCAGTCCCAAATTGCCTCTTAGCTGGAATGATCTGTGTTGGAAGGCACTCTACCAGAAGGTGTTTTCCAGGATTCCTTTCTAGTTGTGACAAGTTTTTTTATCTGTTAGAAGTAGGGCAAATGTAGGTGAAATTCATTGCTCCATTGATGGAAAAACTCCTCCTCATTTGAGTTTGCTTGTCCAAGTGGGTTTATCTCTTGAAAAATTGATATTAGAGTGCTTAAGTGGATATAATAATGCTTACACACCTCAAAAGAACATTGTGAGACATAACAGGATGATTAATTGACTTTTGTGCTATGCTAAATGTTTCTATCAGTTCTTACTTTTCACTTGTGTGTCAAAAATAAGATAGATGGATAAATGTATAGCAATACATACAGGGGAAATATATTTTTCCTTCACATATAAAATGCTGTGTTTTGAGAGACCATTACCACCGAGGAATGGGACCCTGGGGAGATTTTAGACACATAGTGCCACAAAATTGTCAGCTTAGTGTTCAGCAGCAGCACGGAAAGCAAACAAATATTCAGAAGTATTAGGAAAAGAATAGGGGAGTAAGCAGAAGACATCATTATGACAAGCACATTCATGGATTTGAAAGCTGTGTGCAATTCTGGTCCTCCCATCTTAAAAAAAGTATGTCCTTAATGGGGAAAAGGTCAGTTCATAATGACAAGAACTATTAAGAGGTGTGGAACAGTTTCTGTGTGAGGAAAACCAAGATACATTTTAGTTCAAATCTGGCATCTGGTTTTGAAACAAACCTTCAAATTATCCTCACTTACTGCACTTTAGTTCAAACATAGGACAGTGTTAGAGCACCTGAATTGAATTCCTTTTGAATGAAACAAAACCAGCCCATGCCCTGGAATGTGCCTAGGGCAATGCTGGAACATGCCAAGTGCAATCTACCTACTAATGAATATACAATTTGCAAGACCAATTTTATGCTAATTGAAAGAAGAAAGCCTGCTGAGGATGACGGAGACTCTACATCAATAATGTTGTTTTACAAATGCACTCCTATTACTTACGCTGCAATGTGGGCATAGCTGAGGTGGACGCTTTAACCTGCAAAATAAATGATCTTTTGGAAGTATGAGAGAGCTCAGTATAATTCCAACTGGCACGAAGAGAAATGCTAGAGATCAACTGGTTGTTGTGTTTTTCAGATACAGCTCCCATAGAATTCAGTATTTCATTAATTTGGATCAGTTTCAAAACAAAGGAAAGACTCAAAACCCAAGGCTTCGAAACAAAGGTCCTTGGTGTAGCATGCAGTGGACACATAGAACTCCTTGGCAAAGGATGTTTTATGTGGATGAATTTCATGTAGGCATGAAGGCAGATTGGACAAATGCTTTGAAGAGAGATCTGTTGACATTAAGAAATGGGTTACCAATTGCATTAGGATCAGAAAATCTCTTTGGATGAAAGTGGCTAGATCACAAATGATCCCTTTCCTTTCTCTTCACTACGTGTCTACTTGTGACTACTGCTGGAGACAGAACATTTATCAAGGTGGGCCCTTGCTCCAAACCAGTGCTATGTTCTTTCTTGTGTTATATTTTGTTCCTATATACCTTTCTTTTATATATGAGGTGCTGTGAAAATTACATTTGAATAGACAACTAGATCTGAATTTTACCTGGTGCTGGTGATTTCCATACTAGAAATATTGCTCAAAAACCTGTGCATGTTAAATTAAAGTGTGTTTTCTTAAGGAAGTTTTAAATGAGTCATTTTGATGATTTTCAGCATCACTGCCTACCTAAACTCTAAATGACTGCAACAATAAAGGGTATTCATTTGAAGCAGCCAAAATTTCCTATTGATATTTATGTTCACTTTGATTTAAGCTTTATTGTTTCAACCTGGCATAATTTCACAGGTGTATAAAAAAATGAGATATATTAAATATGCAGTTGGAAAAGAGGGGGGGAAGTAGCTGAGGAAGACCTCAAGTTTTCTCAGTCTTGGGGATTATGTCAGTTTCTGGAATAAAGAACAAATTTTTTTCTTATATATATGAATGTCTTTTTGTAGTAGTGAAATAACTCCACTTTTGTGTTGAACACAACAATTTTTAGCAATAAACAGCAACAGTATATTTGACATTTGTGACACAAGGAATGCAATGACTGATTGCAATAGTAGAAGATTTGTAATATCCTCCTTAGACAGATGGCGTAGTTAGGTGATGTTGCATCAATGCCATAAGAGGATTGTCAAACTCTGAGTCAAATAAAGAGCAATTGGTTTAGAGTGATGGCTCTGTGCTTTGGGAGAAAACAGCTTGCTTGATCTAATAATCAGAAATGGTCAGAATGCTTTTTTCATTTGTTTTGGTGTTTGGTTGTTTTTGTGTTGTTTGTTTTTTGTTGTTTTTTGTTTTTTGGTTTTTTTTTTATTTCATCCAGACTGCAATGCTTTCAGCTATACCTTTTCCTGACTGCTCTTCTTTGTTGAGGTGTTGGATATGGAAAAGCAGTTTTGGAGATGGCAGGGGTGTCATGTGAAAAAGAGGGGCAGAAATGCAAAGATTTCTTGTCCCAACAGTATTAATATAAATTTATTAGCTATAAGCATCCTTGAAACAATCATAGCTTTATGAACCCACCACTGCCTATCTAACAATGGACAGAACACAGGCTGGAGAGATTTTTGACCTTTCTGTGAGGACTACACTTTAGCTAGAGGGAACTTACTAGTTATAAGTGTCTCCAAAAAATTGAAGTCTTATGAACCCAACACTGCCTGTCAAACAATGGACAGCACACAAGTTAGAAGGGTCTTTGACCTCTGCTATGAGACCACACTTAATAGCCAAGGGAGAACTTTCTCTACAAAGATATTAGCTATAAGCATCCTAGAACATCAAAGTCTTATGAAGCCAACATTGCCTGCCAACAGTGGGCAGCACACAGGTTGGAAAAGTCTTTGACACTCTGCTGTGAGGACCACACTTAGTAGCAAGAAAAGAACTTCCTCCATAGCAGCTCCTGAAATAACTTTTATTAATAGAAGTATGTGACAGTTATTGTGAGTTTTGCGGTGCCAGTGATAACGTTTAGCTGCAAGATTGTATTTAATTGATGACAACAGACCCCAAAAGAAACCAGCACAAACACATTATACAGAGACAAACACACTAAACTTAAGTTTCAATTCAGCAGTGTATCCCCCTCATGACAAACTCAACTAATCACAGAAAACTACTAACCAGAAACACAACTTAGAACACAAATCTAGAACCCCTCTCGGGAACACAGAGCAACAAAATGACCTGCACACCACCTTCTCTGTGTTTCCCATTAACACACATGTTAAAAAAGAACTGCACACCTTAAAGGAACACAACAACTAATATAAAGTAAGATATACTTAGTAAGTCATGAGTTATAAGCAAAATTATAATTATTAGTATTAAATTAGCAAAACACAGCTAGTAAACAAGGTGCTTTTAGAGTAGAGATATATCCGAGTGAAATTAGCATCAAAGTAACTGTGAAGAAAAAGTGAAAGTATATTACAGGAATATAAGGTATGATATAAGGTATAGGTGTTGTAAGAGAGTAAAGTATACGATAAAAAATACAGACTATAGAGAGTACATGGTTTTCTCACCCCTACATTGTCTGAAGAGGTGGGAGGAGACAGGGTAGCTTCTCTCAGCTACCCTCACAGAGAGGATGGCATTTCTCCACAATTTTTGCTCATGTCCAATCTCCCTTTTATACTTTTTTTTTTCTCCACTTAGGTGGTTTGGGTGGTTTTAGTCAATAACTGGTTTTGGGCTGATAGACAGCATAGGCTTAACGGGCATCTTGTCTTCCCAGAAGACATGGTAAAGGAGAGCCACGTCATCTTCATAACACCTCACCCTTTGGTAATCTTATTAGTCTGGCTTTAGTACTTTTTGGAAAGCCACTGGGATGCCTTTGTCCTCTGACCACGGTTCTGAGAGCACCTCTCTAGGAGGCTGAGGTGTTTTCCCTCAACTCATCAAGACTTTATCAGGGCTATCACCCCACACAGGGGACAGGGTTTCCTGGCTGGCAGACATTACACTGGGTGTGGAGCATGGTTGAATCACAGCCTGTGGGGGCATGGCTGCAGGGAATACTTTTTATTACAGCTGAATGATTTAATTAATCAGTAACAGTAAATATTTAATGTGAGTCAGACAAACCTTGTGAGTCAACACTTCTTATGGTATTTTAAGATGCATTTTCTTACCAGTTGAGTACCTTGAATTCCTGTAACTGCGCTCTGCTGGTAATGATCTCAGACTATGGGACAAGATGTGACTATGTAGCTCTGTCATGCATGAGGTCATTTGGGTGCTGGGCAGTGCTCAGACTCCCAGTTGCTTGTATGGTGCTTAACTGGAGAGCAAAGCACCATGAGAGACAGAAAAATTGCCAAAGGTAAACATACCTCTAATTCAGCCTCTGGCGTAGTACACTGAAAAGACTTATTGTTTCAGAGATATGTAGTCATTAAGAGCTATGTGATATACTTTTTAAAGATAGATGGTCTGTAACTTATTTTTAGCTACAATTTAACATATAATGGAGAAAGCAGTTATACAGATATTGGTTATCAGCCCTATATGGAGTTGTCAGTTTTAAAATTTGCAGAGGGGAGAAAGACTCATAGAACCTTCTGGGAATGATTTAGAGAGATATCTTCCTGCTGTTCAAGTTATCTTTTGCTTATGATAAGAATGACTTCATCACCAGCATTCTGCTCATGTAGCTGTAAACACTTGCTTTGCTCTAGGAAAAAGCTGTGCCAGAATTATCAATGCATGTGATACATTGCACCAGGTGTTTTTAGTATGAAAAATGTCTTCACAATAAATCAGTAGGAACATAATTTCAGAGGTTATTTGTTTTGTTCTCATTGTACCTCGTGTGTATGCAAGAGGGAGTGCACATACACTTCTATGTAGGTGACACGAAGTGAGACAACTGCTGAAACACAAGGAATGTCATGGTACGGCACCTGAGGAAAGAGTTCAGGAGAAATCAAGATTAGGAAGCACACTTCCATTTTCCCCAGGGTTTTATAAATTGTGAGGTGGTATGCAAAAGGAGATAGCTAACCTTTGACACCCCTTTCATTCTGAGGTTTGATTTTTATTTGACTTACGCTTTTAATAAGACAAAGATTTTCATTTGATTGTGAAATGTTTCTATCTCTGAAGGTAGAGGAAAGGGTTAAGGCTAAACCAATATGTCACGAATTCCTTCTCTCAAAGGCTGTGATAATGTATGGAAAGGTCTATAAGCATGGCATTTTTATATTTTAATCCTCTTCCATTAAATTCTAATGACTGGTTGCTAAACGATGTCATGCATTTCCTGCTCCTTTTATGGGGATCTGTTTTATAAAGCAGCAGCTTGGAAGCATGCAGGAAGCAGTCATCTCTGGAATTGATTGCATTTCTGATAGAGCACTTCTGTACTGTATCCCTGGAGAAATGCTGCAAGTCATAATGGCTTATGTTCTCCTTGTAGCTGCAGCATAATAATTTACAGAAGTAGACCAAAGGCAGAAACAAACTCTACCATCTTTAAACCTCTTACCAGACTCTGTTCACACTGTTAATTTCTTTCTTTATTTATTTATTCATAGGAAGCAGATCATTACTGCTGGAGTGGAGTAAAGGGCTGTGCACAATACAGTGAAAATCTCTAGGTCTGAAACTGCTGATGTTTATAAATTGGTTGGGCATATGAACCACAAAAAACCTGTACAATTTGGTCAAGTGACCTGGAAAGGGTGGTAGAAAAAAAAGCTGTGTTTGCATACATTGGGATGGCAGTAATGACTGTGTCCCTTCTGTCTGTCACACAGATTCATTAGAAATGGATGTCAGCCATTAATCTTTGATTTTCAGCATAGATAAGTAATGACCAAGGAAATAAAGAAAACAAAGGCTGGCCACACTGCAGAGCAGTGTGATGATCCGATTATGCTAAGAGAGGCTGCCACTTTCTTGTCTGTGTGATCAGTAGAAGGCAATGCTTCCCATTTTTTCCGTTTCCACGACTCTGTCCTCAGTCAAATATTGGCAAGAAATGTGTGGGTCTTGCATGCATTTTTCCTGGAAAATTGCAGTCCTTGGTTCCTGATAGAGATCAACAAAACAGTTCCTTCAGTGAATTCTTCCTGACACGCCAGATTTAGTGGGTGCCTGGGTGTGCATAAAGCATGCAGACAAAATCTTTTGAGGTTTCTAAAACACATGGCATTTGCTGTGGTTTCCTTTTTTACCATTTGCAAGTGTGTTGATCTGAAGAATAAATAGAGACAGTTTTTATTCCTTCTTTCTGCAGATAGCCAAAATTTTAGCATGGGACTGAAGGCTTCTGCCAAATAGTAACTGGCACTGGATATCAATCTTTCTAGTCATATCAGGCTGTCATGACCAATTTTTTATGACTGGACTGCTTGAGCAAGTTTCTCTTGACAGACTTACACAGTGTCTTAGGCCATTTTTTCTTTAATACTCTGATAATCTGGATGTTCATTGAACCATGAACTACCTTAGCACCAAAATTGCAGGTGGACTAAGAAAATGTACTGCTGTGTCCAGAGAAGGGTTGAAGATATTTAAAATATACTAGTAAATGAACCTCTGGCTTCATTGTAACTTTAGGAAGGTCACTTATCCTATTTCAACTTACCTCTTTCCGAGATGGTGATACTACAATGTCACTGAGTGACATGGAATTTAACAAATAAATATTTGCTAGTGCCATGGAATTTAATGAATAAATATTTGCAAGGTGTTTAGAGATTTCACATAAAAGATTTTGCAGTAATCGTTAAGAAGACTGCAAAGTCTTGCTGGTAAAGTCCATAATGGTCACTCTGAGAGGAGATTGCTTTTGAAAACTCTGAGAGAAAACTGTAGTGAAGGGGGTCTCAGGCTATGAAAGATGAAACAATGTAGAGGTAGCACCCTTGGTGAAAGAGTTAAGGCCTTTGGCTCCTTCCCCCTTTTTTGATGCTTAGTAACTCTTAGCATTGTGTATAAATCCATTGATTTCAAAGCTTCTCATGTAGGAGAGTCTAGCCTGTTCTTTTCCTAGAATTATAGAAATAAGCATATAACAAGAATGGCAGAAGGGAATTGTGGCATATAGGACAAATGGAAATTGACTTAATTGATATGATTTTCACTAACTATGTCACTGGCTCCTAGTACACAATTATCTTTACATTAAGAAGAAAAATTAAAAAACAAAATATAGTTATTTCAAGGTTTTGCTCTATTTGCTCTCCCAAGCCCTTGATCTGTGCAGCAGTAAAAAAGGTACAAAATGATTAAGCAGAAAAGGACTTGAGCTTTTTAGCTTTTGCTTAGGAAGCTGATTTGAAAATTCACATATATATTTTATGGTGTTCTATTGAATGTTTCGCTTCCCTCACTGGCCACTGGGCTACGAAGGTGAGGGCTTGAAAAAAGCTAAGCTTGAAATTCCTGCCAGAGGTGTATGGTAAGGACCTTGCCATTTTTCCTGCCGGCTAATCAAACAATAGTTCACAAGCAAGTGGCAACACAAGGACCAGGCAGCAAAAGAGTTACAAAATGGTAGAAACCTCAGAAGCTTGGCTGAATGTCCACTCTGAAAGCACAGGGCTAATTGTGCAAGGAATATGAGCGATAATGGTTGGTTAGTGATATCTATTCTCTGCATTTTATCTATACTGAAAACATAATTTTCTGAAAATCCTGTTATTGATTGCCTGTTAATGTTTGTATTTGAGAAAGGAATGATATTGGATTGAATGATATTCATGCATCATTAATTTTGGTCATAAGACAGTCTGGGATTTTGGCTGCAAAACAGTCAGAAAAGGGCTATCTGTTCCTTAGTTTTGAACTTTACTCATTGAAGTTCTTTTCATGTGGTGAATTCATAGTCCTGAAGATGCAAATCCCTACTCTGCTGTTCCTACTTGGTCTCTGGGCTTCTAGGAAATCAAATTTTATCACGTTCCCTTATGTTTGAGTGAAGCAGGGCTCTTGCAGAAAAGAAGTGTTGTCACTATTAATATATTTATTTTCCATTGGACATTTATCATCTTTATAGAAGCAAAATGACATTGTGATGATTGTGAGGACTCTGGAATAGAGTAGTTAGACTTTTTGCATGTGGAAACCAAAGAAAAGTGTGGTCTGTAGAGCTATGCTTCTGCCTGTGAAGGTCAGAGAGATGATTGCCTTTTCAAGGATCTTTCCTTTCCTTGGGGCTCTGAGCAACCTGGTCTAGTGGAAAGTGTCCCTGCCATGGCAGGGCAGTTGGAACTAAATGATTTTGAAGGTTCCTTCCAACACAGACCACTCTGTGATTCTCCCTCCTGAATGCTGGAAGGACTGTATCTGTAAATTCAGGAGAGGTGTTAAGAAGGAATACTTGAGTTTGGCGTAGTTTGATTAGTGGTCCCTTAATTCCAAGTCTAGTCTTTTGTGGAATGATGATTATCTGCCTATCTTCACCTGTCAGTAACAGACCTTACCCCACCACTCCCACACCTGCCCCCAAGGAAGGGCCCTAAATGCAAGTTCCATGTGTCTGAATGCAATAATCTTGGCAATTTTTTTTTAATCTGATTCTGCCCACTATTGCTATGAAAATCCAGGAGTCCATTTTCAGTTCGTCTCAAACTGTGATCTCTTCCTGAATATGCATTTTACATTAATACTTAATATTTAAAATGGGGCCTGTCTCTGCACATTAAGAAACATACGTAGAATCCCTAAGGAAATCAGAGCATTAAGATGCAGCAAGATCTTTGTAAAGATGGTCACAAAGAGAGAAGGAGAGAGCAAAGTGACATTGTGCTTAATGAAAAGTCTCTACAGCAGCCTCATCTGTTTGGATGGTGACAGATTATATAGCAACTTACCCTAAGCACTATAGGGTGAAGCCACCATGGTGGGTGAGGATTCAAAATTCCTGTGAGCAGAGCACTCCCTGGGTAGAGCCATATACTCAGAGGCCAGAGCAAAAATGTTGATGGCAATGCACAGGCCAAAGAAATTTAAGCATTAATAGTTATTTTATAATCATGGTAACTCCTTGATCTATATTTCCTATCTGTTTTTTTTTTAATAAGAGTCATTTTGTTTACATATTAAGAAACAGACAACTCTGTCTTACTAGCTACTTTTAGGATGAGGGATGTTTTCAATAGACTTTTGACAATACCACTGATTACTACTAATACATTACTAGTAGCCGCACTTATGTGCTAAACAAAGGAAAAAATCTCTCAAATACCTATTCCTATATATCTATTTCTGCTTGCTTTCCTAATTATGACAGGATGAAGATATGGCTGATCTCACTGTTTATGTACTGGGACTCTGAGAGCCTCATTGTCACTGCTTTCATGAATTCTTTAGGTAAGGTTCGTAAGTGCATGTGCCTCCATCTGGCTATATTAGAATGTAGTGTTAAACGATATTTTATTGTCTTCATTTTCTAAAAGATAAATTCTAATAGACTTTGTCACTCTTTAAGTGTGATTGCAGCAAGTAAGTTATGCAAGAACTCTATTCTGAATATATTCTGATTTTGTTAGTTCATTCTCACCACCAAAATTCTGATTGCAATTTTAGGTTCCCTACCCAACCACTCGACTGTGGCAGAGGATGCTTCTATATTCTGCTCCAGCTCAGCACAATGCTGGCATCAAAGTTGCTTATGTATCTAATGACTATCCACCACTTGGCTGAATCTTCTCTTGTCTATGCTCTGTTACTATAATCCACTGGAAAGAATAGGAATAAACTAGGAATTAGCCTATTTCTTGGAAAAGGAAGAAGGTTGCACTATTCTGCTGTAGTGGTTCTTACACATTCACTAGTTTTCCCTTCCCAGCAGCATCAACAAATCAAAGGCTATAGTTTTACAGCCTAACATAACTCTGAATTTTCTGGACATTTCTGCAACTAAATGTTGAAAATTAGTTTTCCATATAGTACAATGTTTTCCAAAGCACATTATGCCTGATCCTTTTAATTTTGGATAAATTTTCATATTGTAAATAGTGTATCCATTAAGCTGTATGTTTAACATTGCTCAGCTTCCCGTTAGTATTTACCCTGCAGTAATCTTCAGCAATAGAACAGTGAAAGGTTCTGTTTATCATTTGGTGTTCATTTATTATTAATCTAAGATTTGACAGACTCCAAGAATCTATTGTGTTTTTTGTGGCACATAAGTGAGCTAGAGGAACTGACAGAATTTTTATGTTTGATGGAAATAATCATATTCATTTTGCTAGAGTATTGTTGTTTTTCCAAATACAGCACCTGCTAAAGGAGATCATTATTCTGATCATTTTTGCTACTTTTGATTTAAGAAAGCATTATAGAAAAATCAATTAAAATTCTATGCCAAGTTTAAAAAGGGGAGGGAAATAAAATATACAAGAGAGCAACCAATATATTTTTCACGGTCTCTTAACTGTGAAGGCACTAGATCACACAAAAATGCGGCATTTTCAGTGCATTTATAAATACCAATATTTTCCTTGCATCAGAAATTCTTATTAAGGGGGTTATATTTCTAATGCTTATCCACAGTGTTGTTTTCAAAAGTAAGTTAAGCTCCTAAATTTGAGTCCAGCTACCATTGCTGCTCTCTTGGAATTTAAAACAAATACAATTGCCTTCTAACAAATGATAACATTTTGCTGCTACTAAGAGTGGGCACTCCAGACATGGAGTGCTACCAGGTACAATTACTTTATTGACACCATACCTTCTGTTAGTATATTGCCTCTAGTATATGACCTGTTTTGTCAGTGCCGTTATCCTTCTGCTGTTTTATTTTAAATGTGTCTTACTAAGTTGTGTCTCATTCACGCAAATAATAACCATTTACCAACCATCTCTGAATATGCTTGGATTCTTTCTGACTTTAATTAAAGCTGTCATCTGCTTCAATTCCCTTATTTTAACTTACTTGTCTTTAGGTTTATTTGACCTTTTGAGTTAGCAATGTCAGCTGTGAAATCTTTTTGTCTCTTTAGTGACTATTATGTAGCAATATACATAATAATAATACACATAGAATGAAAATCTGTAATTTGACAGGTGGCATGAAAAGTCAAAGTAGTAAACTTAGATCATTTCCTTGTATACATTCTTGGAAGTGATTTTAGCCTTTAGAGGACTTTAAATTGATGCAAAACAGTTATTGAAACAAAGCTAAAGATTTATCAAACTTCTTATTATAGTTAAATATAGTAGCAGTATTCAGGAAGGTGTTTACCCATATGACACTTTGTCAATCAATTTTATTTTGAAACAGTTGTGAAATTTCTAATTGCAAATTTTGAATATTGAAAAAATCAAAAGATACCTGAGAAACTGAGAATAGAGATAGTAAAATTCTGAGACAGTTGGAACCCACAGAAGTCTGACAATAATTCCTATGCCATTAGGAATCCAGTAATCCAGATTTTTCTCCCTGTATATACCAGCTAAACTAAAACCTGACAAGCAGAAATTTGATAATTTCTGTAGGTGAAAAATACACAGGATTGTTTGTGTGCATCCCTCTATGATTGAGGCAGTAAGAGTTCCCTGTTCATTCATTCTTACCACTACCAGTGGAAACCTGCAAAAGCACCAACTCTTGTTTGTCCTTAAGGACTAGCATGCTGTGAAAGTTGTACTGCTCTAATGATAAGGTACAATCCAGTGGAAGAAGTAGGAGGATCAGAATAGTAATCTAAGTATTCTTGCAGCAAATCAGTAGAAGGGCCCAAGAAGGCAGAAGGTAATACTGGTCTTTAACTTTTTAACTTTTTAAACTTTTCTCATGTAGTCATGGGCAGGTGGGCAGGCAGGAACTTGTAGGAATGTGGCCCCTCCAGCCCCACTTGTAGCTGTGCAGCTATGTGCATGCACATACAATTTTGTTCCCATTCTAAATCCGGTCTGGAATATCAAATGGGATTACCATCTTGCACTCCTGGAGAAGCCTCTATATGTGGTTTCTGTCTGCAGTGGCAGGGGAGGGAAGGAGAATAGCACTGGAATTAGAAACACAAGACAGTGCATCCCAATGGCCTTGTAATCCTAACAATGATAGCCTGCCTTCATAAGAAAATTTGTATATGGGGAGCCCAAGATCATCCCATGAAAGATCACAGTCTTCTTAGCCTGCAAATAAAGCGGTGAAGAAAACAGAACATTAAAGGACTAATTCATTTTCTCAGTAATTTTTCAGTAGTGAATTTTGTGGGGTGATGGGCTGATAAGCCCTGATGGGTTGAGGGAAACGCCTCAGCCCCCTGGAGGAGTGCTCCCAGCAGAAAACAAAAGCTTTCAAACTGATGAGATTAACATAAGGTGGAGTGTTGTTAAATAATGACACGGCCCCCCTTTGTGATATCTTCTATAACCACTCAAGGGGCCACCACCCCTCAGGCATCTGCATCACACACCCCCCCAAAAGGTTGACTTTAGTCACACAACCACCCAAAGGAAAAAAAAATATGTTATAAAAAGAGATGCAGTTTAAACTGCAACTGAGAGGGGAAAATGCCATGTCTCTGCTGGGGTGACTTCTAGCAGCTTGTCTGGCCTCCTCCTACCTCCTAGGACCATGTAGGGGTATTTTTCTATACTTTTACTTTCTTAACTTTACTTTCTTCTACCTTGAAACTAATAACAGTAACTTGCTTTCTTACAAAGCTTATTCCTTTATACAGTCTATCTTATATCTTATGCTAACAGCTACTTTGATTCTTACTTTATGAGCATCTGCTTTACTAATTGTGTTTAGCAATGTGCAGTTTCTTTTTTGACATGTGTGTTGATAAGAAGCAGCTCTGCTCTTTCCTTTTGTTTTGTGTTACAGAGAGAGTGGTGTGAAAGATATTTTATTGTCCTATGTTATTGAAAGAGTGTCTAGATAAGTGGTTTGGGTGACTGTGTTTTTATTTAGTAGTTCTTTGTTGCTAGTTTCTGTCTGTCGTGAAAATGGAATACATTGCTGTATTGTAACTTCAGTCTAGTGTGTTTGTCTCTGTAAAATGTGTTTTGTGCTGGTTTCTTTTGGGGTCTTTTATTATCAGTTAAACACAATCTTGCAGCTAAACGTTAAAACCGGCAAAGCGAAACCCACAATAACTGTCACATGCTTGTACTAATAAATGTTATTTGGGTAGCTGTTGTAGGGAAAGTTCTTTTCTAGCTATTAAGTGTGGCTTCAAAGCAGAGGTTAGAAATCCTTCCAGCCTGTGTGCTATCCCTTTCGGTAGGCGGTGTTGGGTTCATATGGCTCTAATTTTTCTGGAAGCGCTTATTTAGCTGATGAGCTCTCCCTGGCTTAAGTGTGGCTTCATATCAGAGGTCAGAAACCCTTCCAACCTGTGTGCTGTCTGTAGTCGATAAACAGTGGTGGGAACATAAGGATCTGATTGTCTGGAAGGGCTTATTGCTAATAATTTCCCCCTGGCTTAAGTGTGGCTTCATATCAGAGGTCAGAAACCCTTCCAACCTGTGTGCTGTCTGTAGCCGACAGGTAGTGTTGGGAACATAAGGATCTGATTGTCTGGAAGCGCTTATAGCTAATAATTTCTTATTAATACAGTTAAGACTAGAAATCTTTGCATTTCTGTCTCCCTCCTCCCTTTCATGTGACAAACTTATATAAGGAGCATATTACTTTGTGATGACAAGGCTTTCAAGTTCCTTGTTATCATTTTGAAGGCTAAATTTGATCCCTGGGTTAGAAGCACTTAAACAAGTGTTGTGTCTGGAGTAGGATGATTTGGTACTTGTTTAGATTTCTCATCTAAATCCCTCCATTAACTGGGGAGGCAATGGGTCTACTGCAGGACAAGACACATCTTCCATCTGCTTTTGGTTGTCCTGGATATTGAATTTCACCCTGGGACTGAAGTTATCCTATCTTTACTACTACTGTATGACACTCTTATATGGCCATCAGTAGTTAAATTATGATCTGAGGTTTGAAAACTTTTCCTGTCTTTATAGTTGTTGTTGTTAGGAGAAATCCATGACCACTGTGAAAGGTACATTTAACAGGATCCACCTGAGAACACTGGTAGGCAGGTAGATGCCACTTGTAGATGCCACTTATGAATGATTTATCTAAACTATCTATTCTGTAACACTGTTATGTCATATGGTTTTGACAGATTCAATTCATGTTGGATAAGGAATCTGACAATTTATTCTTTGTAAATCACGGTGTTATTAAGCAAATAACAGTTACTGAATCTCTCATGTGATTGTCCACTCCTCACGTGTCTATTAGAATCTTCATTAATTCTAGTATAGAAATTGATGACTTGACAACCTGCAGGTCATAACTTTTTCTTTTTTGTCCTAGAACAGCACAAGCGCAGTTTAATGTGTGCTCTGATGTGTATTGGGTTACAACTGTAACATGGATCAGTTTGGCCTGACTTGATCACAAGCTAGTTGATTTCCTATTCCATGTCTACACTGAGACTTCACAATAATTAAATCACTGAACTTATAAAACATAGGTTACTTGTTTGAAATAAAACATAACATGAGACTGAATGGCATCTGTAGTACTGAAACAATTCCCTGCTTACAGAATTTATAAATCTACCATCTACACTTCCAGGAAATGCTTGTGTATGCAATGTGGAGATCAATACTTTGTTGGTAGGAAATTGCCTTTCTGTTAGTCTGGGAGATTGGTGTATTCAAAATATAGGGGCCAGGGCTCACTGTTCGTGTTTTATGTCTGAATTACCTAATTTTTTTCTGGTAGAGTCAGTTGCTTCTGCTTTACGTTTTGTGGTATGTACTGAAACAGAACATCCTAAACTAAAAGTAATAGTGGTTTGGTTTCCTACCTGCATTGATTTCTTCTCTATCTGTTAAGAAACGAAAGCATAAAAATTGAAGTTTGTGGATTTACAGTGAATCTGCAGTGCCTTATAGGGAAACAAAGAGAAATTTCCTGAAAATAATAGCAATACTTGACATCTTTGATAAATTTTAAAATATGAAACTGTGAAATCTGACAGTATATATGCATAGTGAAGACAACCAGCAGTAAGGGTTAGAGGTAGCAAAACTGGTGTTACTAATGCATTGCTGGATTTAGGCAGGAGATTTAGGCTACATGGGTCTGCCTTTGTCTGATATATAATACAGAATAAGGCTTTACACTCTCTGTGTTTCTGTTTGCCCAGCTGTAAAATAAACATAAAGCTTCTGACTTCCTTGGTGAGGAGAGAGAGAGGGAGAGGGAGGGATTTTGACTCCTTAGGGGTGCATACCTTTACTCCTCATTCTGATGTGTTTAAAGGACCTGTAAGGGGGGGGAAGAAAACAGCATTGACCATTTATGTCAAGAGGAGGGCCAACTTACACGCCAAAAATTGCAGTGTAGGGATGCAAAGTGGGATGTTCTCTGCTTGACATGTGGTCACAGCAGACAATTTATCAAAAGGAAGATCAAGAAAGGACTTTATTAGAATGTCTAAATGTTCTCCTGGTTGAAAAATATCCAACAAGAATAAGAACCAGTGGTTGAAAGTCAAAACCTCAGAAAGTGAAATGAAAAATAGCATGCACATTCAAATTGAATGCAGATGACTTTTGGGAAGATGTGCTTTTGCTAAACTTAAATTATTGCACTCAGAATGGATGTAATTGAGTGAAAATCTTTGCCCTCTGGTAGAAAGACGCTCTAATGGTTTCTCTGCCTTTACATGGGAAGCTATGGCAACAAATGACTCCAGTAATAAGACTCTTTCCCTTCATTAAATGAAGCAGCTGCTATTGAAGGATCTGCCACTGTTGTCTTCTGCTGAAAATCTCTGACAGAAATTTAACTCCTGAAGCAAGGCAGGTTGCCAGGTGTTGAGCTGAATGAATGGTCTCTCACTTGCTGCAAGTGAAGGTGGCTGTAACCAGCTGATGAAAAAGAGACTTCCAGTATGGTAGTGATCAAGGGCAGAGTTGAGGTTATTTACTATCTTACTTCCTTAAAATGTCATATTTTTCATTGTTTTAAAATAGTATCAATATACTCTGATTCCTAAACATTAAAAAAAAAAATCAAACAAAAATGAGAGGCTGCTTTCTTGTCTATTTGTGTTGATTCTTTTTTTAAAATTGGTTTGGTTTGAGGTTTTTTTTGAAATTCAAAATAATTCTTTAGTTTCAGTATTTTAGTTGGTGTGCAGATAGCACAAAACATAGACAACATGCAGTGGATTAAATCACTCTATGGAAGATTTTCAATGCAAAAAGATGACATACGTATCAGTCATTTTATGTTTTGTGAATTCTGGTTAGTGAGGTATGTTGCACTAGCTACAATAACACTTCCTGCATCATACATTTAGATTTGTGCATGTGTAATTGCATCAGTTTGTAGGCAAAGGACATCCTACCACAAAGCCAAGTGCACTCAGAATTTGTGCCAAATTTCCAGATTCTGCATCACTGCTGGGAATTTGGGCAATTTTTTCAGGAGCTTCAGATATGTTTAAATGAAGATTCAGTGAAACTGAGCACATTTTCTTCTGTTACTTCTTCTGCTTCTTCTTGTATTATTTTGTGGTGTTTCCACTCTTTATGCTGATCATTTCCTACTTTCAGTGTTCCAGGGCTACCAGCCCTTTAAAATAAGTGATACTGCTGAAGTCTGTGTCCTACTGTTTCAGGCTGCTCACTAGTGCAGGAAGACTTATTTGTTGCAGTTGGTATTCTGCTCACATTCTCAGGACTTTCCTTGCACCAAAAAGGCTTCGCTAGAGACGCTTTTGTGTGTGATGAAAGCTGGGTACCTGAACATATTTTGCAGTAAGGGATAAACTGCAGAGTCACCAAATCATGTAACATAAAGGACCCTGCCTGTAGCAGCACATCTGTCTTAGTGAGTTCACAGGGATACTTCAGTATCCATGTGGATGTAGCGAATGCAAAATTAACTCTGCATAACTATACACAGAGGGAAGCAAGTTAAACTATGATTTTTCATGCTGAACCATATATATTTGCAAATGAAAGGAGCAAGCTTTGGTGGTTTCTTTTGTTTCTTCTAGCGAGTGAGTAATTTTTTATTTTTTATTTTTGTAAATCATATTCACCCTACAATGAGTCAGATGGATCTTTGTGCTTGTGCAGGTACATTTTCAGAATATTTTTACTCATTGTACTTGGTCTGGCTGGGATAGAGTTAACTTTCCCCATGGCAGCCCTCATAGTTCTGTGCTTTGCATCTGTAGCTAGAAAGTCATTGATAACACATCAGTGTGATGGCTACTGCTGAATGCTGCTCCCACAGCATCAGCACTGCCTCCACAACATTCCCCAGTAGGGTCAGGGTGGGAAAGACCTTGTGAGAGGACACAGCCAGGATGACTGATCCAAACTGACCAAAGGGATATTCCATACCATATCACATCTTCTTGGTGAGAAAAGCAGGCTGTTAAATGCCACCCTGACATCCAGTCCTGTCAGATCTTGAAAGCTAAGCAGGGTCAGCACCGGTTAGTACTTGGATGGGAGACCTCCTGGGAATACCAGGGGCTGTAGGTTCTAGTCCTGAGGACTTCACTGTCACCATCCAAGCTTGCTCGGCCTCAGCCATGGCAGATGAAACTTAAGAATTAAAGGGTGGAGCCAGTTTCTTGCATGCTGTGCCTCACTTAAGGAATCCACTGTGTAGGCTCGAAGGGCACACCCACGTGGGGAGAGCCCTTCCCAAACCTTTGTTCGCAAAGCCGAGCCATACATACATACTTACATAGTATGTAAAAGCTAAGAGAAAAGCTAAGAGAAAGAAGGAGAGATGGGCATTCAATGTTTACGAAGTTTGTATTCCAGGATAATCACTACATGTACTGAAGCCCTGCTTCCTATGAAATAGCTGAGCATCACCTCCTGATGGGAAGAAAAGATAAAATCTTCAGATTTTATTTGGTTTTGTATGTGTTCTCTCCTTTTGCTTTATTGAGCTGCCTCTATCTAGATCTGTGACCTTTTTTTCAATTTATTTTCTCCTTGCCTCCCCCACCATCCTGTTGAGGAGTGGGGTGATAACACAGTTTGGTGGGCATGTGGTATCCAGCCCACCACACTCACTGACAATTTACATCATAAATAATGGATAACAAATAAATTGGATGTTACCAATTACAGGGTGATCTGCACAGAGTGAGGAATTTTGTACCAGGTATGTGCTGTAACTACAGAAACACAGAAAACAAAATGCACAGGAAAATGATGATTCAGTATTTTGTCACAAACTGTTCCTCAGTTGAATGCAAAGGCTCTGAATCCCTTTGCCTGAGAGCACAATTAGAAGCATTAATTACAAGTATGGGGCAGAAGGTTTCATCTTCATTTGAATTTTGCCTGAGGGTAACAGGGTGGTATCAAACCCTTGTCCCTGGCTTCTAGGCAACTTTAATTACCTGCATCTAAGTTTCTAACCACGGGGTCTCCCTTTCTGTTGCCATGACAACCTCCTGGCTCTCAGCATCCTGAACTTTCTGTCTATGCTGCAGTCACTTGGAAACCCATCCAAGTAGTTTAAACAATATGGAAATAATACAGACATATAGAAAGGCAAATGCAGAAAGGAAATTAATTTTCTCCCTTCCCCTGGTAGCTCCTGTGAGTCTGGTGATGGCAGGGAATCTAGGAGTGTCCATGGGGACTATTTGTGTACAAAAACCTGAAAGCTTGATTTGGTTGTCTTCCTGTATGAAAAAGCTTTCTGTCCATGATTTGTTAAATCCATCAGGTTTCTAGTGAAGTGTTGCATGGGTAAGGAGTGATAAAACCAGACAATGGAAGTGGGCAAGGAAATAAAGAGGAGCCTGGGGGATGTGCATGTCTGGCTGCTGCCAGCTGAGACCTGCTTGGAGCACCTGGGGCTCCCAGCTCCCTGCTGCTGCGGCTCTCATGTGTGCCTGAGGCTGAGCGGGGTGAGGATGTGGGGAGAGAATAGAGCCCAGGGCTGCATTCCCAACAGGATGTTCAGGGCCCCCTTGTCCAATCTGCAGGCCCTGAAAGTTTCCTTGCAGCTTCTCCAGGCCAGACTATTTACCTGGATTTGGGTTATCTCCTGCCCATAGGATTGTGCAATTAAGACTTGTGGGTCATAAGGTGTCAACCGCATGACCAACACTGTCAAAGTTCACTCTCTTTTCTGCTTCCTGTTGTTGCACTGGAGTGCACTGGCCCTTTGTTGTTGTTCCACACTAACTGCCTCAGCTGGCCACAACATATGTTGGGCTTCTCAGTTCTCGATGGGTTAATCAAATTCCTCACACCCAGTTTTCTGTCCGCATAAATGCAGTGATACTGCAAAATTTGTGCTGTGGTTTTATGGACCTCTTAGAAACAGCTGTGGTAAGAGTGAGACTCATCTATTGTTGCCCCTGTTACAAATCCCCCCAAATAGAAGCTATTCTCAAATGTCATCTTGCACCATCACCCAAAGTATTTACCATTTTTTTGCCAGTGCAGGTATGACATATGTCTCTGTATTAGTAATGGCCTTGGCACAGGATGTAATTTCTTGGCAGAGTATTCTAGAAAGTAAACAAATAGATTTATGGATATTCAGCTGACTATTAAAGGGCGTACTAAATCTTACAGAAGATGACCTTAGGAAGAAGTGGGGAGTAAACAGAGTATTGAGCCATTGGCAGTCAAGCTTATTAGTCCCTGAAACAAGGATGGTCTGTGTCTTCCAGCTAGAGATGAAGGCCATCTGGGCTGAGGGAAAGTTTGCAGACTGATGCAAAGAAAGATTTAGGTAAACAGAAATATATATGTAGAGCCCAATTTCAACTGGGGTTTTTTGGCATGCTTTATATTTTGAGGTGCAGGAAAAGTTACTTTGTTTTGAAGAAGTTATTTCTGAGTAATTTTTTTCTCTTAGTTGTTAAGTTCTTTAGCCTTCCAAATGTAATTTCTTTGATTAAAATAGATGGAAATTTAGGGACAGAAACACAAAGGTTTTTTAAAGGATAATGCTGCATGGTTTTGCTAGGCTGAAAGCACGGAGGCAAGAAGTCTTTCGCCAGACAGCTGTGGTGGAAAGGCAAAATATCACTTCTCAATAGCTGGATCTATAGCACCAAACAAAGTCCTGAAACCTTAAAAAAAATCAGTAAGGATCTTCTCATACACATTGGGTACATCATGAAAATTTTGATATTCCCATCTGATTATGTCTCTAGTGGGTTTCTCCTTAGTGATTCCAGATCTGTCACTTGCAAAAGTGGTCCCTTTGTTAGTCTCTTTACTTCCTGGCAGCACAACAGTAAACAAACAGACACATACACACACAAAAACAGACACTCATCTGTTTTAGGAAAATCTATGGAAAATATTCAGAGAAAAATTTGACTTCCCATTTAATTTCATGGTCACGTACATCATATCATTATAAGCTGTCAAACCCATTTAATTAACAATTTCTACATACTCATATTTTTTAATATGCAATGATGGCACTTCCAATAATTGCTTGAGTTTCTTGAATCCAGTCTTGCATTTACTATTAATTCAGAGGTTTAGTAAACACTATGAGAAGATTAATAAAACCCACCTGAGGAAGGGGCTGGAGAAAGGCTGAGAGTCCTCTTACAAATGGATGGGGACCTGAGGCAGGGGCAAAGGACTAAAGCCATGACTCTGCATGTCCCTGGACTTTGTGCCTGCTTACCAAATTTGGATCCTAAGTCAAGTTTTGCAAAATTCTCTTGCAGGATCCAGAGGAATAACCTGCTTTGAACTCTGAATCTAAGTATTTAAGAGAATAAATAAAGGCTATAGCAACTCTTCTGTATTTAGATACCTGAACAAGAGACCTGATCTCTAAAGCACTGAAGTTAAACTCTGAATTAAGGTTTTTGCTGACATCTGTGGGAGTTGTTACGTGTAAGAACTTCATAAAATCAGGTCATTCATTTTGCAGTCTGATTTGGAGTAGGAATCTAATTCTGTGCTCTTAATTTTTGAAATTAGAGTGTGTTTGTAGTCTAGGTCAGGTCTGACTTCATTTGAAAATTGGATCCAAATTTAAAAAGTGGCTTGTGGAAAGCTGAAAAAAATCCCCCAGCAACAGTACCTTTGCTTTTTTTTAAAAAAAAAAAAAAGGAAAAAGAGATCTTAGAAGTATGATTTAAGTGTTGTGTGATCCTAGGAGTTTAGGTTATGTATTGCCTAAGGGTAAAAAATGCAGGGTACTTTTCAGTCAGCCCCTTTCTCTCCCTAGCCAAGGTACAGATCTTAGGATTTGATATCCACTTTCTTTTTAGGGTTTTCTCCTGTACACAAGGCAAAAGCAGAGAGGAGATCTTGAATGCCAGTGAAGTCCTGTGAGATGTTAACTTACTTCAGGCAACATGAAACCCTCCTCAATATCAGAGTCCTGCTTGTAGTGTGTCATGCCCCATCAGGGACAAATGCCACTGTCACGGCTTCCTGGCCCATCAATCTGCACACGTCCTGCCAGAGCTCAGGATTGTGGCTTCAGTCAGAAACCTACCTTGAGCCTCCTGCATGCCACTCCTACCTATTGCCCCACTTCACCGACTTCAGACTCCTATCAGGACAACACTCAAATCTTTCTCACTCAACCTCAGGGCTAAACAGGAGGGGACCTGGTCAATGTCCAGGTCACACTGGTGCTACTGTGTATGACCACTGAGTCTTTGATCAGCAAGGATGTGACATATAGACATGTAATGAAGAAAAACAGAAAGTGAGGTTACTGTCAAAAAAATCAGTGCATTTTCTTGTGTACAATTTAGTCCTTTTGCACTCATTTATGTGAGGAGGCTGTGAAGAAATATTTGGAACAGAAAGAGTTACTACAGCATGGCAAGTCGGCTCTGTTTATGTGCAACTGTCAAGGCAAATGTGATGGCAGTTTAATGCATTTTATGTAGCAAGTACTGTTCACAAGGTTCAATTACAAAGGTTCATCCCATGAACTAAGACAACAGTTTAGTCCATTTTTCTCCTGAGTGCTCAATATCAGTACATTCTCTGCCTGCTCATCTGTTGCTGATACCTGACAGGTTAAGCCGAGAAACTTCCCTAATTAATAATGTGAGTTGCAAGAGCTTGTATTAACAAGCAGAGAGCAGGAATTCAAGTGTTGTAGCAACTCATCTTCCGTGGATTAACGCAGTCAGTGGACATTAGCAGATATCCACTGGAGGTCTGTGTGTGCGTTCAGGCATAGGTTATCTTCATCAGTTACTATGAACTTGAAAATATTGATGAAACCCATTAACTTTCTCACCTCATTTATTATCTTATTTATTTGGGTTGTAAGTGCTTTGGCCCATGGAAAGTCTCTTGTCTTCAACTAATGATGTTTGCACTGGCCTCAGCCGCACCTGTAGGTAATGTTTCCTCATAACATTATAAATCAATGGTCACCAGTGAGTGATGAGATGACTCCTGTCACATATAAGGTATCTGCATAAAACTGTATGTGCTGCCATAGAGAAAGTGGGTAAGACCTGCCCATGGTCTGATGAAGGGAGCACCTGGACATAATCTGGGACTTATTATGGTTCTGCTTTAGGGATTTACAGGAATTTAATCAGGGCATGAGGAAGTTTATCCTAGAAACCCCAATTAATTCCTCTGCTTGGAGTCCATTGAGACCTTTCCAGTTATTCCAAGGGTGCAAGGGAGTCTGACAGTGGGACTTCGGTGGGAGCAAGTTACTCCTCTTCAGCTTCAAATAAATACTTGAAACAGCTGAAAAAATGTAACATAAAAATCTGCTTTGAGATCTCCCTCAGTTATCAAAAAAGGTAACGAGTGCTGTAATTCTGCATTGTTTAAGAAAGTATCTCCAATGCCACTACATCTAATAAACATTGTAGTAGTGTTATAAGCCTTGTATATTATCCTTATTTTCTCCACATCAAACTGGTATCCCAGTGAAAGTGGACTACTTCACCCTTAGGGGTGGTGCACTGGTCAAAATCCATGCACAAATATATTGAACAGTGAAATCAAAATTATCAAAATAGACTGTATTAGCATCTCTAGTATTTGAACTATGTCCTTGTTGAAATTGACAAAATGATGTTGCAATTTGCAGTCTGATCAAAATATGGAGAACTGAGGCTTGGAGAACTAACTTGCCCCTTGGCCCATGGGAAGTTGTTGCCGTAAGTCTGTAAGAAAGACTCTGAGCCAAGTTCTGTAGGAGATAAGATAAGGGGTAGTTACTTTAATGAGCAACCCCACTCATCCAGGAATACATCACCGCGCGCTCCTGCAAGCTTTGATTTCTATAGCTTTTATAATATAATCTATCCAATCACTACAGTCCACATGTCCAGTTCCACCTCTGTCCCCTCCCAGTTCCCACCCCCTGTTGAACTGGGGCTGGGGTCGCCGGGACCCTCCGTCTTCCTCTTCCTCCTCTTCTTCAGCACATAACGGACTTTTGGACTCTCTCCAGGGCCCCGGGTCACTCTGCTCTGTGTTTATGTTCTCTCTGATAGCTTCTAATCTGGTACCTTGAGAATGAGACTAAATAATTGGCAGATTTTAGCGGCCTGTTCTGGAGCAGGAGTAGAGATAGAAGGACTTTATACTATGAGCTGCTAAATATTAACTCACTACAATCTACAGTGCTACATCTACTGTGTTTCTAAAAACTACAAACTGTGAAAAATCAAAAACTAAAAACCCCTTCGGCATCAAAGTGAATACCTGATGGGAACACTGGGAGACCTGGATACAAATGCATCTATTCATGAGATGCTGTTATTCTGGTTGCTCAGCCTTTCCAAGATGGAGATTGCATTGTTCATTTTGCATACTGAAACACAGTGGCCAAGTAAAAAGGTGAATATAATTTAAGTATTGAATAGATGTTCTAGCTAGTATATTATGTGAGCTAGAATTATAGGTGGACGATGTGTATGAAAACAATCTTTATAAGCAGGAAAAAAAAAAAAGGAAAGAAAAGGGTTTGTCTTATCAATACATGGAACAGAGTATGTCCTCTATGTTATGCTACCTGAGGGCAGAATTTATATTCACAGGACTAATATTTCTGAAAATTGTTAGGAAAAACCTATGTTGCCCATCTCACCTCTGTCTTCTTTTAGATGCATTTCTTTTGCGTAAATTTACTAATTCATAAATTACCCTTTGTGTCTGTTTCCTGTGAGTAACTGTAGCTAAGTCCTTCTTTGAAGATGAGGATGGATTTTCTATCTACTTTTCTTACATAAAGAGTAGTCAAAAAGCCTCTCTTCTGGCATCAAAAACCCTATCTTTTCATACTTTGTAATCATTATGTTTCTCTTATTTTCAAGTAAACTTCTTCCCCCCACCCATTTTTGTACTATCAAATGCAATGAAGTAAATAGCCTTGGAAAAAGATCAGTATTGTCACTGTTACGTACTTATTAATTGTTTGAAATTAAAAGCATCTTGGTACCTTGCTCAGCAGTAGAAATGTAATTTCATTCCAGTGCAGATTGATTACATTGTTTTTTCATAATTATTTTGCCTTGTAAATGACATTCAGTTTTATGGCTGATGGACAAGGATGTTCAAAATTGTTGTATGAAAATTGTGTTTACTAGATTAGTTTGTTTCCAACAAAGAAAATATTTTTGTGTGGAAGTTCTGAGGTTTTCAAAATAATTGTCGAACCTAATTTAGAAACAACAACCAACCCCATCTTTATTTCCATTTTGAGAAGTGTCATTGATCTTTCTCCTGGGCAGTGTTGTATCAGTTGTTTGACAGCCCCCTTGCCCTCCACAGTTTGGGTCCCCAAGTTGACTTGTCCCTTACTACATTTCAGTGGTAATCTTTTTTGTTCTGTTTTTCTTTTTTTTTTCCCCTCTCTCAGTAATACATTGCAGAGCTTCAATCAGAGGAAATATAACTTTGCATCTGAGAGATGTTGTCCAGTAGCAGAATCAGTCCTAGAAATAAAAGTAGACAAAATGAAATTGATAATTTTTATAGTCAAGAGGTTCTGTGGCAACCTCTCTGCATGATCTTATTAGTTTTCAGTGAAGAATTTATGTGTTTTGTTTAAGGATAAAATATTTTTGTTTTGAATTTATTGCAAAGTTGCTGAGTTCTGTGGGATGTGTATGGAAGAACATATTTACAAATCTGGGATGAAATCTCTGCTTGAAGACAACACGGTTCAAAGATCCCAGTGTAAGAATGGGAAATCAAAGTATCAAAGTTGTTTCAATTTCTGGTTTCAGTTTCTGTTCTCAGTCTGGCAAAACTAGGTATGTAGGAGTTTGTATCTGAAATTGGTTTTCACCACTACATATACATGCACAAATATAGACTAATATAAATACATATAGGTATATACAAACACTTATATAAGTACATAATTAATATGCTTAAGTATTCAACAGTTTAGTACGGAAAAAAATTACTTCTAGGATAATGGAAGTGTTTCACTTAACCTTAAGCTTGAAATCATTGATGGATAAAGAAAATATCTGAAGGACCTATTTTTATTCAGTGAATCACCTTTTCCTATATTATGAACTGTTCATTGCCAGAGTTTTAAGAAAAACAGTGTACAGTGTAAGATGACAATCTCCTAAAATCTACATCTGCTTGTTCTCTGCCTAATCCAGAAGTCTCAGTACTGAAACTTTCTCACATAATTAACTGTAAATTTAAACAACATACTTATGACACCAAGTGATTTTTGACCATGTAATTGATCACCAAAAAAGGGAGGCTGAACATCAGCAACCGCAATGTCTAAGGACCCACCTCTCCACCTGCTCAAGAGTAGCCATGCTCTGTGCCAGCGGGCCAAAGAGCAGAAACAGCATAAGAAGACGCAAACGTTATAAAAGGTTAGAAACATCCTTCTCCATTCACTGATCAGAATAAAGCTTACCTACATTTCTTGAAAAATGTTTTGATTAAAAAATGTATTTTGATTTCACTAATAGAATGTTTTATATAACATTTTTAATAAGTTATCTGAAATACTAACCACACATTCATCTACATTAACAAGTAACTACACATTCATCCACATTAATAAATTTAATTTCCATCATTCTAGCTCTATAGCTAATATGTAAGATGGCAGAAAAAAAATTGGTTTTGTCTCACTGACAGTCTAGGCAAAAAACCAATTTGTGTTTCTAGGAATCAAGTTTTCCTCACAGTTTTGGACAAAAAATAAAATGTGCGTAATTTCAGGTTCAAATTCCAATTCAAGTCTAGAAAAATAGTTTCAAAATGAATCTGAATAAAACCTATAAAAGCCTGTCCATCCTTGAGATGGAGATGTGGGTCCTTAGACATTGCAGTTGCTGATTTTCAATGTCCCCTTCTCTGTTGATCAAGTTACATGGTAAGAGATCGCATGGTGCAATGAGTATGTTGTGTAAATTTATAATTAATGATATATGAAAGAACCAACACAGGCACTCCAGGTGCAACACTCCCACCACCTTGCCCCTTCTGCAGAGTGATGTGGCAGACAACTGTGGCATTTTTTGCAGCTGCTCTTAGTTGAGTTTCCTTCAGTTTTAGTGGCTGTCTGATTTCCTTCTTGCTCCCAGAGGGATCTCCCTGCAGGAGGGGCTAGAGCATCTTTGTGTAAAAGATATCTTTCTTTTATGATACATCCTTTTTGATCTTTTCTCAGGCATGCAGCTGAGTGGACATTAAATCATGTTCTCTTGATGTGTCAAGAATAGTGCTGTTTGGTCTCAGCCACCATTCGTAGCTGACCAGTCACGAATTTCTCTGACCTGGAAACAGACATGACTGTTTCCAATGACCTGAGTTAAGGACTTTCCACACCTGATTATAGACTTACTAATGATTTGTTATTTCTCGGTCCTCTTTTGGGGACTGATGTTGCCTTTTGACATTTGCTTTTAATCTTCCAGTATAAACAATCACACTGAAATCTCATAAACCAAACCCCAGAACAGCTAGTATGACATTTGCTCTTCTTAGATAAGGACAGCATGAATGTGGTCGGTTTTATTTATATTTGTATAGTTTTATACCTCTAAGAGATAATTAAACTGCTGCATTTCATTTGTTTCAGTTAAAATCACAAAACTAGGATATTTATCCAAAATTTAAAATACCTTACTCCTGCTTGTATAATACTGTGTTGTAGCTGTGTTGTGTGTTGCCTAATCAGACTGAAAAAATATATTCTTTATAAGAAATGGAAAGGACTCCACCTTATTCGGGTTTTAGTACACTTCCCATTTTCATTCTGGGCTAGATAACTCAATAAATGAGTAAATAGTTCAAGTTACGATTTCAAGTCAAATGTTTAAAATATTTCTTAGAGCTTAGATTTAGAACCCTAAAGAATCCTATCTTGTGTCTTGGAATAGAAGGATAGACTGCCAAATTGTCCAGTAAAATTGAATTTGGGCCCTTAATTCATTCTTAATCCAAATTTCTGCCTTTCTTGCCCTGTCGATAGTGGATTTCCAAAACCAATTCTGCTTTTTATTTTGGAAGTCTTGATACTTTCTCTTCATTTTACTGAGTTTCAGTGGGATTTCTAAAACATAGAGTCACAGATTAATAGTGTGAATGAAGCCTTCTTTGTAGGAATGTGAATTCTGCTAAAGTGTAATCGGAACTTTTATGGAAAAGGAATATCATTGGGATGAAAGTGAAAACTAAGAACACAGAGGACATCAAAGTCCACAGAAATGTGAGGGAGATGATAAAAAGCAGGTAAACCAAAAGGACTCTTAAACACATGCCCAGAAATTGCTAAGGAGGTAGATTCTGTACTGTGATGCACTTCAGCTATATCCACAGCTGTTTTAGCAATGAAGGTGGAGAGGTGTTAATTCTGTTTGCCTGCTCAGAGCTTCTCAAACTATTTGTGTTCATTTGTTAATGTTTTTAGCACTTGATTGTTATGGAAATGTTCTCTTCTGACTATGAGGTCTTACCAGGAAACTGGCTCTTTAAGAGCTGAGCACAAATAGTTATTACCTCTCTAAGTATGATGGACGTGTTTCCTCTGTCTTGGTTTTGATGAGTTAGGAGAAACATACATGAAACTAGGTTAAGGAGGCATGAACTTCACAAGCAAGCAAAAATATGAGTTTGGGAAAGAAAATGTTTTGTTTTAACAGATTTTTTTACTACTTCTAAAATCTCAGTGAACCTACACATGTAAATAATGCTGAGTTTTTGCGCACACAGGCACGCAATTATTTAATGACTTCTTGGCTTATCCAGGAAAGCTTTCTTACAGCTGGAGATGTTTCAGTGAGTTGAGTAACTGCTCAGTGATAGGGAATGTTTCCAGAAATATGGTGTCCCAGAGGTGGTCCCACAACAAAGCACATGAAATAAGCTTTCGAGAAGGTCTGTAAGAGTACATTTAAGGACATCTGTAGAAGACTAAATCATCACCTTTTCATTTCATGGAAAACAATTGAAAAATAATGTCTTTTTTTCCATCTGGTGGGAAGTGAGTCAACGAGTCTTTTTTCATCATTTCTGTTTTACCCAAGGCAAACATGTTCATCCCTGCTGAATTCAAGGCTGTTAGCAGAGTAGGAACTTTGCACTACAAGAAGAAGGAGCTTTGTTTACAGGAGGAAGAAGGCTTCCTTACAAGGCTCTGTGCTCGGTGCAAAAAGAGAGCAGGATGAATCAATAACCAAAGACAGTTACTTCTCTTCATAGACCACAGGGACAGCCAGAGTGACTGGCTAAGATGAAATGCCTTTCAAGCCACTAAAATTAAGGGAAGTGAATCCCAGTCAAATCCTACTGTTGTTGTGCAAATGTGTAAGAATGCTGGGGTTTTTTCCATGCACCTGCACAAAGCTTTTTTGTTGTTGTTGTTTGTTTCATTGGTTGTTGAATTTTTAAATTTTTTATTTTGTGTATGTGCATTCCAAACAAAGCTGAATGCAAGAAAATGGAAGCAAGTAATGTTCTGTACAGAAACCAGTAGGAAATAATGTTGAAGAGATCTCTAATACACACTTGGTTATTAATGGAAGATGCAGGAGAATGTTGCTCACCAGACCTCTTTGCTTACTGCTCATGTTTGGTCATTGCTGAAGGATAAGAACAAAAACCTGGGATTTCCTTTAAAACAGTCAGGTTGTTAGCAGATGCAAAAAACAGAATAAAATGAGCAAATTATAGCAAAATATACCACAGTGTGTGGGTACAGAATGTGTTACAATAGGCTAATGATGAGTATATGCCTCATGTGGGGAATCTGACATGTCAGGGGATGTGATAGATTAGGTCTCTAGTGATCTATTGAGAAGGTCAGTGTCCGGAATATATGACACCACCTCTGTAATTCAGAGAGATGAAAAGGTGAAAGAACATGAAAGCCAATGTTTTTATGAGATGAAAAAAAGTCCCTCACAATTAAACAAAGTACTTGTATTTGTTAGTGTAATTTATTTTTCTATTTGTCTATACCTGATTGCTATGTTAAAAGTGTAAGTAGTTCTTACTACATGTAATATTGATTCTTTTATGAAATGCACATATTAATAGAGTAATATGCCCTTTTATCTTGTGAATTCTTGGGAAATTAAGAACATGAATCAAAATCCAAAAATAATGCAATGATTGATTACTTTCTTGTGATTATCTGATGATTATTTTGCTAATCTCTAATCTAATCAAATAGAACTTTTATTTTTTAAAAAAAAATTATTTTTATTTATTATTTTTCTCGCACATTTTGACCATACTCCTCATCCTGGGTCCAGTATCCATCGCATACATGCCTTGAATTTCAGGATAAATATTCAAACTTGGCAGGTACTACTGGAAGTGCCTCATGTACTCATGTAGTAGGGAGGATCAGCAGGGAGATGGTGGTCATAGGAGGGAACGATCTGGGCAGGGATATAGCCATTCCCAGACATTCATCATGCTGCTGCAAAATAATTCCACTGGGTTGTCACTTTACTCCTTCCCATCCCCTCACCATCCCACTGCTGGCTTTTCTTTTTATATCACATTAATCATGAAGCACTTGACTTCACCTTGAAGGCCCTTCAAAGCTGCACCTTCCCTACAGATCATCTATAATCCACAGAAAGTGTCATCTCTTAGCCCTGATAGGTCACTGATAGCTTCAGTGTTCACTTGTTAACATTTCAAACAAGCAGTTTCATGTCCTCTCTCACTCTGCCTGTGAGAGGCTGTCTGCACACCTTGGTGAATGCCTCGTTATCCTCCATCAGACACCACAGAAAGCTCTCCCTGGCCAGGGCACCTGTGACAGTCTCCAGACAATGAGGCTGCTGTCAAGCTGAGCCCACTGTTAGCAGTGCTGCCCAGTCCATGTCCCATCACTCCCACTGCCCACCTAGATGGTTGTCTCTTCTCTTGTGTTGTCAGGGTTTGACCTTTTATATCCCTGACCCTGTAAAAACCAAACAAAATGAGGTCCTTGTTGAGGACTCCTGAGTACTCACATAACAGTAGCTTGTAAGAAGAAATGGGGCTGGTACTCAGGAGTTTAGTTATTTAAGACCTGGTGGTAGAAAGCCTAGATTCATTACAGAGTTTTGGTAAATTTGGTGTCATCAGCCACTGCAAATGTGGGTCCCTCTTTGCTACCCTTGCTTTTTGAACTGTTTGCAGACACTACACAGGGAATGCCATGGCCACAGCGGCAATTAACCATACAAGCAGCAAAGGTGGAGAAGGCTCTGTTGTAGGGCTGGTGCTTGGCAGAAGTTTGTGTCTTTAATTCAGGGTTAATTGGAAATAACCTCTGTTTTTGCATAGCTGCATCCATGCACATGTGAGTAGAATTAAAATAAAGTGGAAAGTGATATATGGATATCAAAGGGAGGCTGGGAGTCTTGACAATGAGAATTTTCTAGCACTCCTAAATATGTTCAGGCAACCTGTCATGTTACAGAACAAGAACATAAATTTGTCTTCTGACA
The DNA here is from genome assembly GCA_013396695.1 of Sakesphorus luctuosus. NCBI lineage: Eukaryota > Metazoa > Chordata > Aves > Passeriformes > Thamnophilidae > Sakesphorus > Sakesphorus luctuosus. The sequence goes on from VWZD01012268.1 coordinate 1,056,973, forward strand.
GACCGGTGTGGCCTTTGTGATTTACTCTATGTACTCCATGCAGAATAGGAGAAAATGTGGTCTGTATAGCAGGGTAAGGCAAAAGAGAGCCTTACTTGCTTTGAATGTGTGAAATAAAATACTTTGGGAGAAATATTGCAGTGCTGAGTTTATTCTACAGAGATGTAAATAGACAATAATGGTACTCTGTATGTTTCTATCTTATTTATGGAAGACCCAACTGATTGTATTTGGGATTTTTTTTCTGTTCAGGATGGGAACTATGCACTCTGCCCATGTGAGGTTCCTGTTTTGGATCCTGCAAAGTATGGGGCTTTAATAAAGCAGCAAAGCAAAATTTAAAGAATTCAAAATGAACAGTATGAGATGAATGCACTCTACAAAAATGCTTACATATGGGTCAGAACAAAATGTTGTGTATCTCCTGGCATGGTTGTGAAAATCAAGTTATTGTTGAAGCTGATGTGGTTAATTAGCCGGAATCTACTAGTGACTCTTTGCACATTTATCAGTTTTTCTCTTTTGGCCATGTAACACACAATTCCACCTTGAGTCCAGGTCCCTGCTGTTCCCTCCTGCCTTGCTGACCGCTCTGCCCTTCTCCAGGCAATATTCATCCCCAGAGGAGTGGCTGGTCACCTTGCCTTGTCTGGGACTGTTAGCAAAACCTCTCCCTACCACTGAGACCACTGTCCAGGCAAAACCTGCATGACTGTGCTAGAAAGGGCACCATCCTGTAAACCAGAAATGCACCATGCTCCCTTTAATGGTGCATCACTTCTGAGCTTGGCAGACCTTCTGTGTGAGTCATACCCTTGACCTGCATGCATGTATGCTCCTGGAGAATAAACAAACCTGTCATGCTTTGACCCCAAAAGCTGTGGTTTAAGGAGCTATTGAAAAGCCAAAGTTTACTGCTGCAATACAAGGTATCCTGTATAGCATTGCAACAGAGCAGTGTTTGTTTTAGGGGCATAGTCCTTAAGGCAGGAGGGAGCTGCCTTTTCTTCCTAAGCTAAGTATTCAAGGGAGAGATAGGCAAGAAGGTGAGAAATGGCTAAAGTAGTTTTCTGTTCTTTAACACTCTCTGGAGGATCTTCCCTCTTGTCAGGGGTTATTGGCCCTCAGGAGAGATGGTTATTGAACTAAAGATTTTCTTTACAAATGCTGCCCTTGGTTGTGTCATTAACACACTATATTGGGGTTGAATGTTTCAATCCCATTTTTAAATTCCAGTACAGTAATTGCACACCTTTCAGTTAACCCCATGTCCTAGTTCAACAGGTGGGACCAGTTTATCATTGTGTGGGTGTGACCAAAGCTATGTATTCTACACCCTCTATTCATTTCCCATGAACTGTGTCTTGGGTTGAGCTGGCAAATTACCAACTGTCCAAGTACAGAGAAAAAGCATTCCTCCTACCCCCAACCAGCCAAAGGGAGAAAGAAGAGGGAGAGGGAAAAAAACTCCATACCAGGTTTATGCTGAAACTAACTACATGCATTTATACAGAAAAGAGAAAATTAAGAGAAAACTACAATATAACACACACTTACACAAGTTATATATAANAATTTTAAAGCCTAAATTTAGGTCCACCTGGCTAAACCCATGACAAACTGTTAACAATGGACCATTTGCAACAGCTGCCCAGGGCACACCTGAATGCTCAGGATGTAAGCTGGGTATTAAAGAAGCTTATGAGATAGGAGCTGTGGTAACTCCCCTCCAGGAAGTCGTTAGCACCTCCACACCCAGCCTGAGGGGGAGTGTCTGCTAATGGGCCAGCAATGATTCCAAATCCCCATGACTCACAGAGTGAGATCACCCATTGTGGAACTCCCTGCCCTGAGGGAGCTACTGGACATTCCCACCTGGGGGAACATAATCTTGGGATTTGAAGACCTCTGGGACCACTCGTCAGATCCAGAGGAGGACCAGAACCTTGACAGGACTGTGACCATCACTCTCGACCAGACTGCGACCATCATCTGCACCAACAGGTTTTTCCCTTCCTTTTATTTTGGACTCAGGGGAGCCACGTGGGGCTCAGTACAGGGGCTAATGAACACCATTCTGTTTGTGTCCCAGGGTGCTGGGTTATACTTCTGTTTTTTGTGGGTTAAAAGCAATTTCTCTTTGTGTCATTGTATTTATTGTAATATTTTTATTAAATTGTAACTCTGATTTATAACCTCTCCTGAGCTGGGTTCATTTCTCCTGCGGGTTTACCTTTAAACTAGCACACCCCACAAACAAGAGTTTGTGTCTGTTAAGCAGAATCACACAGAATCACAATATGGTTGAGGTGGGAAGGGACCTGGTTCAATTCTTCTGCTCAGGCAGGGCCACCTACAGCAGGCTGCCCAGGAACATGTTTAAATTGCTTTCAAATATCTCCAAAGATGGAGACTCCACAATCTCCTTGGACAACCTGTGCCAGTGCTTGGTCACCCTCACAATGAAAAAGTGTTTCCTGATGGCCCAAGGCAACCTCCTGTGTGTCAGTGTGTGCCCATTGCCTCTGGTCCTGTCACTGGGCACCATTGAGAAGAATCTGGCTCTGTCCTATTTGATCCCTCCCTTCACATATTTATAGACTTAAATGAATCCACCATGAGCCTTGTCCTTTCCAAACAGCCCCAACTCGCTCATCCTTTCCTCACATGAGAGATACTTAAGTTGCTTAAGGACCGTTCTGGCACTTTGCTGGATTCTCTCCAAGAAACATGCCACTCCTGTACTGAGGAATGCAGGAGCAGTAGTTATAATCTCTGCAACATAAAAAGTGTTCCTATGGAGATGTTGACTTTAGCTTTGTGAGGCAGGACAGAAAGGTTGATTCAGTGAAAATGCTCTTAATGATTTCAGCACATCCAGAGTCTTAAGCACCTTCAGCATATATGGGACAAACAAACTTGTTTTGCATACCCCAGTTTTTCTGGCTGAGTTGAGATATTAAAGCAAATAATGCTTGTTGACATGGTCCAAAGTACTTTCAAGTGTTTTCAGAACTTTGGGATCATTTGAAAATATTTACTGTTTGAGTCCCAGAATGGATCTTTGCTAGAAAGTCATGGGATATTTCAGTCATACCAGCAGCTAACTTTCCTTATGTGTCACTGTGAGATCACTTTCATGTGTGACAAACTGAAGAGCCAAAATTCACTTATAAGAGATTGAAGCACATAGGTAACCATATACTTTCACACAGTAATAGAGTTATGTTGGCAGTGAAAGGTTTATGCAGATAATTTAGTGATGACATTTACAAAAGCTAAAAATTGAATTTAGTTTTAATTTGTTAAATTATCTATTTAGGAAGAGGAGATAAAAAAGATCAGTAAGAATATTCAGAACAAATGGACAGAAGGGAGGAGTATTCACCAATACATTTCATTAAATAATCTTTTATACACGTGGAAGGTACCAGAAAAAACGAAAACACAGACTTAAAAGAAAACCAAACCAAATCAAGGCAAATCAGTGGAAAATGTGATTACATTGTGGCTTGGGGATTTCAATTTCATATTCTGGTAACATTGCATATTGATGAAAATACAGGAACTTGTCCATAGAAAATGTGCTAATGGCTGCTTCAGACCAAATGTGCAGAGTTGTAGAGTTCTGCAACACACAGTGTTTCCTATTGGCTGATAATGTATTTCACTAAAAAGTCATGATATAATATACTGAATCAAACTGTATCTTACATAAACAAATTTATTAATTTTGCATGGTAATTACTTCTTATGTTAGTTTCCTTTGAGAATCATCAAAATTATGTTCTGACAAAGCTAACAGCCTTAGATATCCACGAACCATCACTGCTCATGAGAAGCGAGTGATGTCTATCCATCTTTCATCTCTTGTTATCAAGAGATAAAGCAATATGAAAGCAGAAACAAATGTTTATGAATTAAAAAATAGGGATACCAAGCTGAAGGCTTTTTTTGGTGAAGAACAGAAGCAAAGTAAGTTACTAAATAGGGGCTAATCTCTCTAATCTCAGTTAATAGCACCTAAAAGAAAAAAATCTGTTGAATGTTGACAGTAAGTAGTGAGTACAAAGGACTACTTCAAATGCTAGATATGATGAACCCTACATATATTTCTAGAAAGTAAAGAGATTTCATGGCAATTATGGAATGCATTCCTTCTTTAATAAAAAAGAATATTGAAATGTATATATTTCTACCATATGTACTGTATATAGCAGTATAATCCAAAATTTAGAAAAATCAAATTAAGTGGATGTGCCTTTCAGTCAGAAAATATCAAAGTTACGCTGACATGGTTCAGATTTCTTTTCCTGTAAGTTTTAGTTTCAAAAACTCTGGTAAAAACCCTGTTACAGAAAAACATGCATCAGTGGGATGTGATTAAGTTCATTACCTTTTCCTGTTATCATGTGGTGGCCCATTCAAATGACTGAACTTACCTTATGCCTGGAAGAGTTTTGTTCCTGATTGTGCTGCAATACTGGCCTACTGGACCATTAACATATATATATAGAATCACAGAATCATTGGGTTGGAAAAGACCTTTAAGATTATCAGTCCAACCATCAGCCTGGAACTACCACCATGTTCACCATTAAATCATTAAACCATGTCCTCAAGTGCCACATCCACATGATTTTTGAAAACCTTACCACTTCCCTGGGCAATCTGTTACAGTGCTGTACAACCCTTTCCATGAAGAATTTTTTCATAATATCTAATCTAAACCTTCTTGGTGCAACTTGAGGCTGTTTCCTCTCATTCTGTCACTTCTTACTTGGGAGAAAAGACTGACATCCCCCTCACTGCAATCTCCTTTTTGACAGTTGTTTATTCACTCATGTATTCATATACCCATCTATGTATATACTCACAAAGTGCCATTTAGACTAACCTTGTGAAAACTGAAGATCAATTTTTATGGTTATGTTAATTTTACAATAGTAATTTATTTAATATTTTTTGAAACTAATTGCTTCTGCATATAACAAAGAAGTATTTTCAGTCTTTGTGGTGAATGATGCAAGAACCACTAAATGACAGAAACAGAGAAGTTTGTGGTTACATAGTTACCCATTATGTTTTCACTCTAAAGTGTTTTATACTGTCTCTGGATATAAGTGTTGTATTTGAGATAAATCTAGGTTAGTTATAAAAGCAAAAGAATAAGCACAATAATCAGCTCAGGTTCATCACCTTAATTAGCAGAAAATATTTTATATCCTATGCAATGTGATGATACACTGACCTGATCCAGTCTCTATCTGCAAACTGAAATAGAAGTGAATGTGCAATGCCTTAAGAAAACAAAATAGATAGGTTCTAAGATAGCTTTACAAACAGACAAACAAAAATGACAGAAAAATTATTCTTAAAAGAAAAGACAGTTAACATTCATCTCATTACTACGTATCAAGTAATATCTATGTAGAGATGGCTGTGCTGGTTTTGGCTGGGGTAGTGTTAATTTTCTTCAGAATGGCTAGTATGGGGCTGTGTTTTGGATTTGTCCTGAACACAGTGATGATAATATAGACATGTTTTTTTACTGCTGAGCAGTGCTTTCATGGAGCCAAGGCCTTTTTTACATCTTGTACTGCAATGCTGGCAAGAAGGCAGGGGTTGTATGGGAAGAGATACAGCTAGGACTTGTGACCCCAATTGACCAAATGATATCATTCTCAGTATATAAAATGAAGGGAAGAAGGAGAAATTTGGGGACATTTGGAATGATGTTGTTTTTCTTCCCAAGTAATTGTTGTGCATGACAGGGCCCTGGTCTCCTGGAGATGGATGGAACACCTGCCTGCCCTTGGGAATCAGTAAATTAATTCTTTGTTGTGCTTTGCTTGCATGTGGCTTTTGCTTTCCCTACTAAGCTGTCTTTATGTCAACTCACGAGTTTTTTACCTTTTACCCTTCCATTTCTCTCCCCAGTGCTGCTGGTGGGGGAAGTGAGTGAATAGCTGCATAGTGCTTTGTTACTTGACTGGGTTTAAACCACGATGATCTACCTATTTTTCAGTTCTTCTTACTTTACATCTCACATGTTGTCTCTGAAGTCAATATAATTTGAATAGATTAAACTATAATTTTTGTAATAACTGCCTTTTAAAAGGAATTGATTCATTCTTCCTCTTGCCCTCAAGTTGACTTCCAGTGCAGCCACTCTGAAATGGCATAATTTATTGAAACTGCCAGTGTGGTCCATTAAATTGGTCTGCATCAGTTTGCTAATGACACTGAGCCTTGGTTGCTTTTAATGATTATCTCAAATAGTGTGTGATAGTCTCCTCACATTTATCGCAATGTTATCTCCTTTGTGCCTCTGGCAGCAGCTGTGTTTGTCCTCTCTGGGATACTTTACTCCAGTGCATTTTACTGGTAGACAGTGATCATCCTCTTGTAAGAGTGGAGAATAAATGACCTCTACTGTTCAATTTTGCAGCCATAATCACGTTATCTAGATTCAAATTCATGAGCTAGATTCTCTACTTCATGAGAGAGCTGGCAAAAAATTTTACATAGAAGAACAGGAACTTCAAACCAGCTCTTGAGATGAGAATCCCTACTTATGAAGTAGGCGTGGCTGGGTGAGACTCTGGGTGATGGGAAGAGATGGTTGCTGACATTGTGGGGATTTGAGTAGGGGAAGATGTTTTTATTGATCTAGTCAGGAGATAACCACAGAAAGCAGTTTGTGTCAATACTTCGCTACTTGACATGGTTTGGACCCATTATTGAAAAAACTAATGAGATTCAAAACTTACAAGTTGCGTTCTTCCTCTTTCTTCTTTGTGTTTACTTTGAAGTTGTTTGCTGGAAGTGCCACGGCAGAAACTGTTTAACTTCATGGTAAGCCTCATAACCTTTCTTATACATGTCATAGAAGCTGGTGCTTGAAGTTTCCTACTGATTTTTCTTGTTTCCTAGTGGTGAGAGAAGGCCAGATTAGAAAGAGAGGAATACGCTTGTCTCACACAGAGTTGTTTGGCATCTTCATTGACTGACATTAACAGTCATTCCAGAGACTGGACAGGAATCCTTTAACTGACTGCAAGGCAAAATCTAAGTGGTTGGATTGACAATCCTTGCACACCTGTGTCCATGCCTGTTCCAGGCCTGACAGTTTTGGCAGCTGCTCACCACTTTGTAACTTCTTCCTTTTATCTGCCCTCAATATAGGGGATATATATTATTTAAAGCAGGAACTACAGAAATGCATAGTATTTTTATGTAACTGAGAAAAGAAATAGGTTTAAGCAATATAATGTGTATAATATAATGAATACCTTCTTCAAAAGACACATATTTAAAGACGTATAAGGTTTTTGTTTTAAATTGTCCTGTAAAGTTTTTGCATGTGATGAAGCTGAGAACATGCTATTCTCTGGAAGTACCTAACACTGTATCTACTTGTCATTTCAATCAATAATTATGTGACTTCTTTTTAATGGACTCAGACCCTGGTGGTCTGTGTTTGACCTACATGGAGTGAACCACCACTGCCATGGTCTCATGTCCTGTGTGATTTTTTCTTCTTTCAGAGAGTACAACATCTTTCCAATTGATAAGGCAAATGGTACAGAGTATTCTCTATTCTCTCTCCACCTGGCTGAACACAGCGACATAAGGGATAGAGGGCAATGGTGGTAAGTTCCTGTGTCCCATAGCAAAAGTGTCTCCTCCATGACTCCCCCACCGCTCCTGGTGTCCTGGCATAATAGGTACCAGGCTCTAGAAGTGGAGCTACACAATAACAAGGATAATAGTTCATCTAGGCTGAAGGTGTCACTGAAGTTTTCAGCCTATGCTCTGTGTAAAACTGCTTCCACAAAGAAAAAACAGTGGGTCATTGTCCTAGGAGATTCCCTTTTGAAGGGAACAGAAGGCCCAGTATGCAGACTGGACCCACTTCTTAGGAAAGTTTGCTGTCTCCCTGAAGCCTGGGTTAATGGTATGGGAAAAAGCTTCCCACCCTAGCACAGCCTGCAGATTATCATCCATTATTGATTTTTCACATAGCCAGGACTGAAGTTGCAACAAGAAGTCCAAGGGCAATCGAGTCTTCAGGGCCTTGGAACTACTGGTTAAGTGATCAGGACCATAATTAGTGTCCCCTCTATCCTTCCAATCTCACTAAAAGAAAGACATTGAGGCACTGGAATGTGTCCAGAGAAGGGAAAGGAAGCTGGTGAAGGATCTGAAGCACAAGTCTGATGAGCAGCAACTGAGGGAGCTGGAGTTGTTTAGCCTGGAGCAAAGGAGATTGAGGTGAGACCTTATTGCTGTCTATGACTACCTGAAAGGAGGTGGTAGTGAGGTTTGTGTTAGTCTAAACTCCCAAGTAACAAGTGATAGGACAAGAGCAAATGGCCTCAGATTGTGCCAAGAGAGGTTTAAATTGGGTATTAGAAAATGTTTCTTCACCAAAAAGGAAGTAGTTCAGTCACTGTATCTGGTGATATATGAAAGATGTGTAGATGTGGCACTCGGGGACATGGTTTAGTGGTGAACTTGGTAGTGTTGAGTTGACAGTTGGACTTGATGATCTTAAGGTCTTTTCCAACTTAAATAACTCTATGATTCTGCAAATCGGCTAGGAACCATAATTCTCATCTCCCTTGAGAACCATCATTTATATTGTATGTTAATGACATCCAGAAACACTGTATTTTGAAGCACTTAAAGTAAGGTCATGAGATTTACTGCTAATCTAAAAAATGTTTTATTCGGAGTACATCCACATAATTTATTATGCTGTTTCATCATCTTGGGATGAATCTATCTCTGACTATACAATTCACCAATGAGATACTTTTCAAGTTAATGGGAAAAATGTTTGGGAAAAAAAGTCAAAAAATCAAAAAACCCCTCCCCAAATTCCATAAAAGAGAAGTATATAAAGATACTGATAATTATCTATTTTGTGTTATATCATGCTTTCAGCAGGGACGAAAAACCTAAACTCCAAGAGAAATGTGTGTGAACAACCCTAATGGGACATGATCCAGAAAAAAATAATGTTTTCAAATGGAACTGACATCAATATTCACATGATTCTTCAAAATGATACCTCATGTTTACTTCCAAATAACTCCATTCAAGGAGTTCAAAGTCACCTGCTGTGGACATGAAGTAATAAAAATTGTTACACTGGAATTATACCATATTATGAATACATTGTTGTCTAAGAATGAAATACAGAAAGCAAGTTAATTTAATTCTCCAAGTTTGAAAAATGGTTATCCAGTCACTGGGAAGTACTGAATTGTATTTTTTGAAATTAAATAGATCTATTCTCAGACAGTCATTTACTTACAGCCTCAATTTTCCAAACAGAGAAAATTTCAAACTCTGCCCAGTCAGAATAAGCCAAAGAATGCTTCAGCGCACACAAATTGTAAGACACTTCAAAGGAACAAACAAGGCACAAACATTAACAAATGAGTATATATTTTTACGATCTCAAGGCCACATATCTTTCCAAATCGGCTTTGATATTGGCCCTTGAAACAACTTGTTTGCTTAAGGGTTGTAGAGATTTGCCAGTATTTTGTTTCTAAACATCCCAAGTCTTCCAACTATCTTAACTAATACAACTTCAATTTTCATGCTTTGGGACAGTCACTTTTTTCCTGGTCTGCTGCAGATTCCTCTAGGATTAAGTGTAAGAATAAGAAACAATACCATGTTCTGCTTTTTGAGTGCTTGACTTGTTTCTGTGCCCCAGAAGCACAGAGAAATAATTTCTGAGTGGGGAAAGAAACAGATGCACCTCACCTTATTTAGTCTAGTGGGGAAAAACTACAAGCTTGGAGAACACTGCAGAGGGTTGTCAGAAGGAAGTATGCAGAAAATGGGTGATGGTGGGGAAACATAACATGGAGTCTTAAGAGAAGGTTAATCCCCTAGAAACATCTGGCTTCGGTGTTCTATGCTGATTTCCTGTTGTTGTGACAAAAGTAAATTTATTAACTCACTTAGTAACTCTATCGAAGTTCAGTTCACAGACATCTCAGCCCTGCAATCTTTACTTTTCCAGTGCAGCAGAAACACAAGTAATGAAGTAACAGGAGAGAGGATTAGTCCCTGTGCTGGGTGTCACAGCTTTGGGCAGACTTTTGCATACCACAAGAGGTGCACCTTGGTTGCTCTGGAATCAGAAATGGGGCTTGTGTTTCCTACTCTTTGTGTTGAACTGAATTCAGCTATAATATTTCAAGCCATTGTCTTAATTTTTTCTTTTGATATGAATAGTTATCTACAAAGTCACTGAAATGTCATAAACCATCTTAATTTGACAAAACATTGTGTGGTAGGTAATTCCTTGCAAAGATTACTCCTATCTAAGGAATACTGTTATATGTAACATATGTCGTACATGGCCACACACTTTCAGGAGCTCCAACATGACTTCATGCACTTTGAGGTGTATCTTTTCTGGTGTGGACCTATCCATAGCCACAGACACTTGAGGGTGTCCTGCTCCCCCATGGACTCATCCACAGGTCACAGTAGCTTCGGCTTGCGTTTGCACTGGATTTCCAGCCTCATCAGTACAGCAGCACAGGTACAGCAGTAATGCTGCGGCCATCTGCCAGCTCAGGTTCCTCACAATTGCTGTTATCAAAATGTTCTCAGGCACAGCAGAGTAAGATGATAAGCAGTGCAGCAATGCAGCAAGCAGCAAAACCAAAAAGCAGCCACTAATGAGCAATAGACTGTAACAGACAGCCAGGCAGGCAAGACCTGTGGCAAGCATGGGAGGAGCCTGACAATTAATAGCTAAAGAGCAACATCAGCTATAAATTTGACCTAGCACATTTCAATCAAATCTGCTGTTATCTTGAATGTTTTGAGCCCTGTGTTATAAGCCAATAAGGACTGTTGTGGTGTAACCTCAGGGGGCAACTAAACACCACCAAGCTGCTTGCTCACTCCCCCCGCATTGGGATGTGGGAGAGAATCAGAGAAGTAAAAATGAGAAAAGTCCTGGGTTGAGATAAAGACAGTTTAATAGACAAAGCAAAATCTGGGCATGCAAGCATCACAGAACAAGGCATTAATTCACCATGTCCCTTCATCAGGCAGGTGTTCATCTATCTCCAGGAAAGCAGAGATCTGTCAAGTGTAACAGTTACTTGGGAATGCAAACACCATAATTGAATAGGTGTTCCCTTCCCTCTTCTTCCCTAAGCTTTACATTGTCAGGCACAGCATAACACAGTGTGGACTATCCCTTTGGTCAGTTGTGGTCAGCTGTCGTGGATGTGTGCCCTCTCAAATCCTTGTGCATCCATAGCCTGCTTGCTGCTGGGGCAGTGTGAGAAGCAGAAAAGGCCTTAACTCTGTGTCAGCACTGCTCAGAAGTAACAAAAATATCGATGAATTATCAACACTGTTTGCAGGATAAATCCAAAACACATCCTTTCACTAGCTACTGTGAGAAAATTTAACTGTGTCTCAGCCAAAACCAGCTCAAATGACACTCAAAGAATACTTACATTTTGAATATCTGCCATTTCTTTTTTATGATGTAAAGTAAAATTCACCTAAAGCACCCTGGTTTAGCTAAATTTCTATTGAAAAATATTTCTTAGGTTCAGTATGGGGCTTTAGATCTCAGTAAGGTCAACAATGTCAACCTATCTTCACACAGGGGAGTCTGCTCAATGCAGTTCAGTCATGAGACAAAGATTAGGACTCAAGTTTCTGGTTTTAAGAGTCTACCACATCCTTGAGGATGACACTGTTCCTCATTTACCATGTGATTTCTCTCACTCACATTCAAATAAAAAAATATATATTAAAAAACCCCAAACAAACTAAACCTTCAAATTTCATTAAATTAGCTTGAGCATGAGTCAAAAAACAGCTGGCTGTGTTTCTAACATCATGTTTACGCCAGTCTATCAAAATAGCATAGAAGTTCCTGCACCCAAACCTTCAAATACTGCCAAACTGAGTGGCCACTTCTGCAATTTTAACTGGAATTGGGCCCCAACCCATACTAGTTCCTGAGTTGTGGATGGGAGAATGCTGTGTGGTCCCTCATAAGGTTTCTTGAGGTTTTTTAAAAATTAGGAGGATTTTGTTTCCTTCCTTGTGAATGTTGCTTATTACTGTTAAATTCCAAAGAAGAACAGACTAAAAATATGTGTTCACAAGAAAACCACTAATCTCCCAAATTTATCAAGCAGACAATCAGAAAAATGATGTGATTAGTCTGAAAACATTCCATGCAGCATTTCAAAGTGTGGTTCAATTTATTTCTTTCAGTTTTGAGGTCAGATGTGAAATGCATCAAAACTAGGGAAGTTGCTTGATTATTTTAAATAATTTTCCAGTATTTACTGAGATACTATTTTATTTCCTTTCAATAGCCTTTTTGTGTATACTTTCCATAAAAATCTCAGGATCAGGTAGCTGTGATTGTCTAACATGGCTGGCCACAGAAAATATAAACAACATAGAGGAAAAGTGGTTTAATTTATAATAGCAGCATTGCTCATGTATAAATCAACCAAGAAACAGGAAAAGAAATGCTGTAAATTTTTTATCACTTAGAAAAAAATAATAATATTCAGATAATAACCAGTCATCTTTTTGTATAGCCCATCCGATTTCTCACAGAGCAGTTATGGAAAAATGTACTCAGAAGAGCTAGTTAAGAATTTCTTACTGTGATCTTGTCATATGTTTTTGGGAGAAGGTGGAGTATTTGTGTTTGCTGATTTTCACAGAATCACAGAATTGTTAGGATGGAGATCATCTAGTCCCACCCCACTGCCAAGGCAGGGTCGCCTAGAGCAGGTTACACAGGAATGTGTCTGGGTGTGTTTTGAATGTCTCCAGAGAGAGAGACTCCATGATGTCCCTGGGCAGCCTGTTCCAGTGCTCTGCCACCTCAGTGGAAAGCTCTTCCTCATACGGAGGTGGAACTTCTTTTGCTTTAGTTTATGGCCATTACTTCTGTTGCTGGGCACCACTGAATAGAGTCTGGCAACATCTGCTTGGCATCAGCCTTTTAGATATTTGTATACATTTATGAGATCTCCTCTCAGTCTTCTCAACACTAAACAGGCCCAGCTCCTGCAGTGTCTCATCAGAAGAGAGGTGGTCCAGACCTGAAAATTTTTGTCCCTGCAAAATCCTTGCAAAGGGACTTCAGAGATGCTACTTAAGATATTTCCAGTTTGGACTATAGGTTATAACCTGCCTCTTAAATCAGGAGAATTGATTTTTCCTTTCTCTGTATAACAGAACTCCTGGGGGCATAACTTTCTCTGGGTTCCTACCTACTGACATTCATTGTGAACCATGGAGCATGTCTGAGTTCCAAGTCCTACATTGACTTAGGGAAGTTTTTGACCTGGCCTAAAGACAGAATATAGAACTATCGTGGAAGAAAAGAACCCTTCATACCTTCACATCTGCTTGTCACTACTATGCAAGAGAAAAGAGAGAATAAATTATTAATTGTGAATCACTCAGCCTGACCTGGTAGGCAGCCTTTCATAGTGCAACAACTCTAAATGAACTGCTCCCCTTCTCTCCGCTCAAAAGTGCCACCAGCTCTTAATGCGTGGTGACACTCAATTAACATGATAGGCAAATGACCTAAATGCTAGATATGGCACACTGAAGAGACCATTTTTTAAATACTTCTGAATATTTTATAGATATTCTTTATTTTCCACAATCAAAAAGAAAAAAATCTTCCAAAGTATTTTGTGTGTGTTAAAGGAAAAAAAACTCAGAGAACATGCTCATTGTAAAGCACCTTAGTACTGAGGGTATTATTTTAGAAAATAGTGCTACCTACCTACAAGACAGTAGAGTGCAAAGATCACAAGGCTATTAACTATTCCACAATGAAATTGTCCTTTTTTTTTTTTCTTCAGCATAAAAATTCTAGACTAAAACCCCTGGAATGATGAAAATAATGGGAAAAATATTTCCTTAAGCACTTTCAGTCATTTGGCATTTTCAGATGACAAGCTATTTCATAGGAAAATGTCAGTTTTCAGTTCCAGGCTTGGAAGTTGATACTGTTCCCATACCTCAAATATTCATTTGGTTGGTTTGCAATCTCTCCTCTTGCTTCCTCTTTCTCGCCCCTCCTTGCCCTTTTATCTGATATGTCTACTGTCCTCTTTATTGTCACGCTTTAAACCTGAGTGCTCAAGTTCTTGCATACCAGGACTTAATTTGTCATTCTGTCATGTAAACACTGGTGCATGTAACTCACAGCATACTTAACCCCTCTCTTGCTCCATTCCTTGTAGATAAAACCAAGCAAAGTTTTCCACTGACCTTAATGGTTCATGAAAACAGACCTGGATTTTACAGATCTGAACAGGTTAGTGAAGGGCTGTTACTCTAGCTTTATGCAAATACCATCAATCATCTTCCCAGTTTTCATCCATTTTAAATGATTCATCAGGCATTAATTATTTCCTTTTTTGCAGTCACATTTTTTATCTTCTCAGCTGCTCCTGTGTAAGCTCACCTTGGCCTGTGAGGCAAAAACTTTTGCCTTTGGGGAGTGTTTTCCATTTTCCTTTTGCAGACTTTTTCCCCCCCTTCCCTTTTTGCAAATTTTTTTTTCCTTAATGTGTTTTTAAAGGCATGATAGAATCATACATAAGCAAATAACTGATAATTGGCTGTAGGGAAGGGTGTTCTGCATGGCATCCTAAATGAAGTCCTAGGAGAAGAGGTCCTGCCTTCTGACACAGGATTCCCACATAGCCCTAAGCAAGTCATTCAACTGCTCTGTTCATCAAGGAAATAGAAGATGAGATTCTGCTTCCAATTCTAGCTTGTCTGCACTGTGAGGGCTCTAGGATAGCCACTACATTTACATATATTTCTTAATATGCATAGCTTGGTCTGCGACCCAGTATTAATTGGGTGAAGATCAGGTAGAAAAGAAGCAGTTGGAAAATAATTTCTTCTGATGCCTGATCTCCGCAATCTCAGAGAGATCATAATTTCAAGCACTGTTTCAACAGTTCTGTGTTCTCAAATAATGTTATTAATTTGTGATTGAAATCACTATTACAGTACTACAGCTCATGACAATTTTCATTCTGCATTGTTCCTTCAGTGAAGTAACATAGGTTTGCTTTACTTGAGATCTTCCACATCAGAGATCTACAGGGAACTGGTAGAAAAATGCAAGTGCCCCTCTGTGAGGCAGCCAACCAGGAGACAGTGACATTGGTACATTAGCACAGCAGTGTACGAAATGGATTTCAAGTTTCTCCCTATTGATTTCCCATCTGAAGCCAGTAATCCATCCCTGACTATGGCTCCTATGCAATCACAGGAATGTGCGTTTACAGGCTCATGAGCAGAACTTAACTGTTTTCCCTCAACATAGATCCTTTTCTCTCAGAGCTGACATCCTTGCATCAGATGTTGCTTTCATTCTGTCCTACTTGACAGACTGCACAGCTTTAATGTCCAGTATCTTAAAGTTTTCTCAAATGACACTGTGAATAATATATTGAGGATAGTCTTTAAAACTTCCAGCATTCAGTGTGTTACAGCACCAGTCTGATCCATTGTCGCTGACCCTGGGCTTCCTTACACTCCTTCAGTATAATGTGAGCTTTGAATTGTGCTTTTTCAGAGCTTTGACAAATGCATGGCAACTCCATTCATGTACATAGACATTTGTGTGACAGTTGTTCTACCTCTTATTTTTAGCCTTGACAAAATAGGTTTTTTCCTGTTGAAATATTTTTCTTCCTTCTGTTTTGCAAAACATCATCTCTCATAAATGATCTTTGCAGTGCTTTTAAAGCACACCATGTTGAACAAAACATGCTACCATGCAATTTTAGTTAATCATCTGTTTAGAAGGGCAAAAATGTAGATATACCAGTGTTAGCAAAATTGTGTTATTTCGAGTCTGCTCACTAAGAAGGTTGGAAAAGTCAGGATAAGAGCCTTTTATAAATATTTGAGTCACGATATTTGCTCATCTTATTGTGTAGTATTTACATTTCTGAAATTAAAGTATGGCATATCCTTTTTCTTTCAGTTAGCATGTAATGAGAATTCTGGTAGAGATTCCTGCTTGACACACCCCAGGCAGGAAGCACCAATTTTTTAAGGCTGAGGTTAGCCTTAGCTGAGACAAGCCTTAGTGACATTTCTGGCTTTGGCCTACCCTGTGGGTGTCTGTCCCTTGTAAGGTTCTAGCAACACCTAGCAACTCTTTAAAGAACCGGCATTTCTCAGTCCAGCCAAAAGATCTCCAAGAGCTGGCTTTCTCTGTAGGACACTAAAGAAAGCAGTACAAAGGTAAGCTTGCAAACCATTATGTTTCTCAACGCTAGTTTCTATCTTTTTTAATTTTTTTTTTATTTTATTTAGCTCAAGCGCTTGTTCTACGTGTCATCAGTGAAACTGTTGCCAGGCTGCCATTACCTTCCCACTTGCCACTGGCTTTCCTTGACTCACAAATGAATGCAGTGGCTGCTCTTTCTCTACTACTATGCTCCTCTGCAAGCAGCAGCATTTGGGATGAGGTCTGCTCTCTGAGTGACTGCACATCCCAGCCCAGAACCACTGCCTCTGTCTCACCACCAGATGCCTCTGGGACAGCCTTCCCCAGCGCTGCAGCCACCAGTCAGGGTAAAATCTTCCTGAGGTGGCCACTGAATTACCTGGGAAATCAGATTGTCTCCTGAGGGCAGGAAGCAGATGAAAGGTCATGGAGACACCTCCTTCCCTTTGTACCTCCCAACTACATCAAATCTTCTTGTAGTTTCCACAGTCCCACAAGAGCTCTCTGAGCTCTCTCAGGCTAGTCCTTTGTTCATAGTTTCTCATTAAACCTTTCTGATACTTCTCAGGGATCAGTCAGTACCGCAGAATTTCCTGTTTTTTATTGTGGGCAAAAATTATTTTGCCCTTGAGATGGCAATGGATGGTTTTGACTCTGAGAAACTCCAAGCGAGCTCTGTACTATCACACAACCTGGATTTACATCCCTCTGTTTCCTAGGGTCTTAAACATGCTTGTGCCTAGGGCTCATAGTATGAACCCTGGCTAATGGAGCTCTGCTTTGAGTGCGTTTTTACTCCTTAAGGATGTGTGACAAAGCAATTTGCAAACCTTCTAAAAGCAATTACTCCTTAGGTATTGTGAGAAAAACACAGAAATAAATGACATAAAAAAGTCTCTACAGAAACAATATTCACTCTGTAAAGAATTTTTTTACCCCACTAGAGCAATTTTTGGCTTCTGACCAAAATCTTAGGGAAACGCTTGTCCTCCTCTGTCTCTTCCATACATGTTTTCTTTTCTGGAACACGAATCCTCTTTTTACCAGTAGATCTATAGCTGTTATTCTGTAATTATTCATATTGCTTGAATATCATCATCATCATCATGGCTAGGCTTCGTGAACAAAGATTTGGGAAGCACACTACCCATGCTTGCTGCAAGCATGCTGGTGGCTAAAAAGGCAAATGTGGGATAGGCAAGTCCAGTCACAAAAACCACACAGTGGAACGTCTCCTTTGGCGATACTGGTGAGGAACGGTTCTTTCTGTGTTGTCTTTTCTCCT
>VWZD01012268.1:1074681-1115743 GCA_013396695.1 Sakesphorus luctuosus
GGTGGCAGTCAATATGGCCAAGGCTGAGGTGTTGTTTCAGGGAGTCCTTGTATCTCCTCTTTGGGGCTCCTCTCTTGCGGCAGCCAGTGGTGAGTTCACCATAGAGCACAAACTTAGGGAGGCAGTGATCATCCATCCTGGAGATGTGCCCTGCCTAGAGCAGCTGTGTTCTCAGCAGCGTGGCCTCCCCCCTTACTTCTAAGGTTCATCTGCCAGGGACTAGCAGAGCTTGGACGGTGACAGCGAATACCTCAGGATGTAGGTTTGGTTAGAGTATCCTTCTCTCAGATGGAGAGCCTTACAGGGCTAAGCAAGCTCCATCTGCCCAGGTTTTGGAGTTAGAGTTGTCCCTCTCCTAGGATGGTTGCCAGGGGGCTAGCGAGCCCATCCTGCCCATGGACACACTTTGACCCTTCAGTTGAGACCTGTCTTGCATGGGAGACCCTACCAAAGGCACATCTCACCGCCAACATAGCACACAGCCTCATGAGAGCATGCAAGCTTCTCCCCAGTGACAAGGGAGTGTCTCGGGAGAAGATTGCTTGAATAACTCTTCTGATGAATGTTTCTGAGGGAAGGTCTAATAACCATTCATTTGAGAAACTATGTTATCCATCCATCCTGGATGACTGTCATGAAGGATACACATGACCACAGTACTGGATAACCTTTCATTTTATAAATGTGTTAGGGTTGAAGGAATGAATTCTCAATGTGGAATAGAACATATTTAAAAGAGTATAATTTAAAAATTGTTATTATGGTAGTGTATTTCCACGGCTGTGTTTAGTCTGATTAGGTTAACTTTGTTTATTTGCAATTATTTCCTCTTCAATCCCATAAGGTTCTGCTTTTCATTTTGGCATTCTGTTCTTAGCAATTTCTATTATTTGTTAACAAATATTTTTATCCATTGTGCAGCCTCTTTGTGGAGCTTTTTTTCTATTCCTGTGAGGGAGAAGAGTGATAGAAATTGAGTGTGAGGAAAGGCAGAGGGCATGTGGGAGCTGGCTTATGCTTGCAAAGACAGCTAAGTCTCAAAAGCACTGCTGGGTTACTGAGTAAAGCAATAGAGGCTCAGAGAACTGAAATGCATTCTCATCACATGTTTTCTGGGCCATTCTGTTTTAATAAACAAACTATCCTGATGATAGCACTGCAAATTTTGTCATTAAACCTTACCATGACTTATTTTAACTTGCAGTGATTAGTGCTGCCTTAGGAATACGATCTATACATGGACTCTCTATGTATAGCATAGACATCAGTGTGTGAACTATCCTGCAACTCAAGCCATATTAATTCCCAAATGAAGTCGTCTATAGCAAGCTGCTTAATGGAGCAGTGATTCAACAGTAAGTGATCTACATTAAGATCTAGCCGGATACAGGGTTTGGTTTTAAGTGGAAGTGTATCCAATGAATATGATCACTTCAAATGTGTTTAAAATTAGTACATTTGTGCATAGTTAAAAAGCTTTGCATTGGTTCCAGTGCATTTAACACTTCCGGAAGTTATCTTCTTTAGAATTATTGGTTAAAGATTTACTTTAACATTTGGATCTTACGGAACAGGCTTAATATATAGGAGATATTAATGAGAAGACTATGAGATTAACACTCAGTGCGCAATTCTGTAGGAAAAACCTGGGCAACAGGACAGCCTCCAGTACAAGATTCAGACACAAGTCCATATAACAATGATGTTAGACAAGATAATGTGCCATCTGTATTCAGCTTTATTGAAAATATTTTTTCTTTCTTTGCTTATTATTTTTTACCTACTGCAGACTATACAGTCAATTAAGCAAAATTAATCACCCTGTCCTGAGATAGAATTGCCTGGATCTCTATTGAGAGTATGAAAATTATGCTGTGTTGGAAGAGATGCAGGAGAATTGCAAAAAGTACAGCTGCTAAGCATCAGTGAGTATTTGACAAGGATTTTTTGGCTAATCCTCCCTTTCCTTAAAATGCCTTGGTAGCTGGCCAAGGGCAAACTTTATGCCAACTTTGTCCTTTGAGCCAAAGCTAAAAAATAGCCCACAGGGTGTTCCTAAAATGGAATTTTTATCTCCAAGAGATCCCAAAAGGAAATTCAACTGCCCAAAATAATCAATGTATACCACAGCCCAGTTGCAAGTGAATCTGTTTTGAGTTCCTATTTTAATATTTCTTTAGTGTATTGAGGATTCTTCTGTAATTTATTTTAAGATGCATATACCTGCACTGGAATTGCAAATAGATGCACAAGGATAATCCTCTATTCTAGGTGTGATTCTGAAGAGAAAGTGACTTTATTTTCCCCTTTGCAGTATGGAAGACCAGTCCTGAGTCAGGGTTGTTGCCTTCTGTTTTGGGAATAATGTTTCAGCTTGTTCTTGAGTGATTCTTGTGTAAGCTCAGTGTTTTTACAACAAGATTTTAACAAGTAGTCTCAATATGAATTTCTTTACATGTACTAATGTAGAGTTGATTGGGAAAATGGGGTCTGATCTCTACAGTGTGGGAAGAAGTGGTCAGATAATTGCAAGAATGATGTGGCAAACATAATTATGAGAGCAAATATTACTGAAATTAGAATAATTCTTGCCTAGATCAAGCTGTTTTCTCTCTGTTAAATGGTGATTTGCGATACTACGGGAAATGCTCCTTGGGCAATGGGATTTTTTTCATAGAATGAACTAAAAATGTTCACTCGAAACATTATTTTTCAGTTGTTTTGTTAGAAAGCTAATTGGAATTAAAACCATTTAATTATTTCACTCTCATCTTAGGAGAAATGATTACTGTTATGCCTGACTTCACAGTCAGTTGCCTAGAGTAGGACAAATGGATGCAGTAGATTCTAGATTGCTAGTGTTAGTAAGCAACAATTGGTCATTTTTCAGATTTCAGTTGATGATTCCTTTCTATCTATCCAGGGCTGGTATCTGTGGTATTTAACGGTTTTAAACCAGAAATGGGAGAAAGCCTGGAAGGCAAGGTCATGGTTATCTCTCAGTTGAATGGTTAGCTCTCAGTTCTGCTTCACAGAACAACCAAACTTTTCATATGCAGTAGGCTGAGAAGAAAATGGGAATCAACAGCATAATGGTTAAAGCAACATCCCAGTAAAATGTCCTCCAGATCCTCTCAGGCAAGCTGTCTAACTTTTGCCCTACTGAATCTTGTGGGGGTTTTTGGCACAATGGAGAGTGAAACCCATTCCCCAGGTATGAAGCCAAACAACAGAAACAGGCACAGAACAGGAAAGGAAACCAGTATTTCTGCATCCCATGAGTGCACTCTAAAGAAAGAGCTACGTGAGAAGCCAGGATGTGCTCACAGATGTATTTCCTTTAGTATTCTGTTTTGAAAATGACTGTCAATTAGGACATGAGGAAAAACTAGGTGGGAAAAAATGTCTGCTTTGTAGATCTAGAGGAATCTAGTAGGTTCCACACTACCCTGAGTGCATTTAAGGCACTCTTCTTCAGCACCTCTTGGACTTCACTCACAGCACAATTGCTGCAGGCAGATAGGTATTATGTCTCCAGAGGAGCAAGTGATTTGGATTGGAGTATACAAAACCTTGTAAATCAGTGCCTCAAGGAAAATTTAGGAGGTATTTTAACATCATAATATGATCACCACAGAATACAGTGTTTTGGTATTTGTAGGTTCTTTTCAATGCCCACACTAGATGTAAATCCCAGTAGATCTGTGCTCCCTATGATCCAAAGAAGTAGCATGTTTGGCTGGGAGCATCTAGGTGAGACTGCTGGCAAGGTAGGCAGCTACTCTGCTTAGCTTGCAACCAGTATTTTGTCCTTCTCTGGGCTTTGAGATTTTAGCAGGCTCTTCTGTCTACTGCAGGTCCTAAATCTAGTTCCCTCTTTCAAGGGTAGTATGCCATAACTTTCCTTTAAAGACTGTTGTCGTGGAGCTGCTGTTCTCTTGTGTCCCTACATTTCCTTGTCCCTCAGTCTGAATGGATTCAGATCACATTCCGCATTTCTGGAGAGTGCTCTGTGCATTAGACTGAAGATTATGCCTGCCCGGCTGTAAATGGAATGAGGCAAAACGAGGGGGGAAAAAAATTTACATTTTTAGGCAAGGCAGACTGAATAAAAAACGTAAATGAATGCATTGTGTTGGACTCTGGAATTTGCTGGACTCTTTAAAGGTCAAAAGTGGAAGTGATTTTTTCAGCACTATGGAGATGAATGAGATGTTTTCTATAATCCATCACACTTACAGCAGTTGTAAATTCCTGAGCCCTTATTCTCGCTCTTCTGTGAATAACTTCAAGGAAGAGCTTCACAGAATGTCACATGGTGTTATGAAATCACCTGAAAAAAATGGTGCTAGATGTTCTAAAGGTGAGTCAGAGTGATGAATCTCTGATTGATGTACAACTCAAACTATGAGTTTGAGGAGACTTTGTCTATGTGGTTTTCTTCAGAATCATTGTTATCAAAACTAGAGGAATAGTTTTTTGTTTGTTAGCTTTCCATAGCTGTATCATCATTTACAAAGCTGTCATACTTACCATAATTATTTTTCTTGTCCAGGTGTTGAGCTGATTTTGGTAGGGTTTTATTCGGGGAGGAGGGATTTTATGTTTGAATCATCCAGGAACACGATTTTGTTCCATTACAGTTACTGGAATGCTAACCTGAAAGGCTTTTACTTATGTATATGTAGCAGCTGCAGAGTGCTAATGAAGCTGTTAGTTATCTAATGTGTTTTCTATTAGTTCAGTCCTGTGTGAATTAACACTTAGTATTTGAAGCAAAATATGACAAGAATTAGGAGGAGCAGCATCTATTTGCTAAATACCATTTTTCACTTTCATTTGGTTACGACTTGTAAGAGAGATCTGAAAAAAAATCACATGTTTTCAGAATACTACTACAAAATCTAGAGGTCATGACTTACTTTTTTCCTAAAATATGTCCTGTAGAGGAGTGACTGTGGCAATGTCTTCATGACAGATGCAGTACAGACCATTTGCTAGTGAGTAAAACCCAGGAGAGTGAATGTTTGTGCTTTGGTCAGAGGAATGACTAAAAGCAATTAAAATAAAACTGGTTGAGAAAAAATGTGTACCGGATTTCCTTTGGTTTACCCCCTTCTTTTTCTCAGTTCCTTCCCTCATATTTCTCCACATTGACTTAGTACTTGTTTCACCTTTGGTCTGGACTAAGATTTATTACACAGCATAAAACTTATTCTCAAACAGTTGCAGCAAATATTGGGTATGTCTGTCTGAAATTTGAGGATTTGGATCCAAATACTTATCTGGACATAACTGAATAATTTAAATGCCTGAGAAGATCTCGGCAATAAACAAAGCAATGGTAGGGTGGGAGCTGATGCTTAATCTAAAACAATTCAGGGATCCTTAGTACAAACCAACACTCACCCAAAAATGTGGTTAATAGTCTTGAGTTATATAAAAATACAGCCTTTCAGGAAGAAGGGAAGGGAAGGTTTCGGAAGGGAAGGTGAAAAGAAAATAAAAGAAAAAGAAAGAAAAAGGAAAGAAAAGAAAAAGAAAAAATCTTTAGCAGCTGGGTAACTGGGACAAAGAGTATGACCGCTTTAAAAACAATGTTTACTAGAATCTCTCTCTGGCCTCAAAGGAAAGTGCATCCAGAGCAAGATTTGCACAGATAAAAGAGGCTCATAGAAAGTTAGAACACACAGTTCAAGTGGAATTTTAATTACTCCTACGCTGCTAGAAATCTGAACTTCAGAACTGAACTGAATCTTAGGGAAAGAAACAAGTTTGAAAAAATAAGACAGCTTACCCATGAGTGCTTAATAACAAATAATTACACTCAAGTCAGAGACAAGATGGGTCTGCTCAATAGGGAATAGAATAAAAATATTTTACAAAGTACACTTCAAGTGAAAGGAACTCAGATGAAACCACTGGCATCTATGATTGTTTCAGAAATTTGTGAGTGATAAATGATAACTGAGAGATTTATAGTCAAAGCATGTTTTTGCTTAGAGTCCAGAATTACATCAGTATTTCTTTTCTTCCTTTTTGGATTTAATTTTGGAGGCAGTTCCTGAAGTCTGATTTCAATTCTGTTTTTCCCCTGCTTAAGGAAAACTGAATTTTATTGTTTTAAACTCTCTTTGGTCACTGATGTTCTGTATCATGACTTTAGGTTGATATTGATCTCATATGAGATTCTGGTTTTGTCATATGATTTACAGTTAGGCAATCATCCATTACAGCATCTATTTCCCTGGCACCTGATAGGAGTACCACAGTGCTGCTCAACCCCAGGTACAGAAACAGAAAGACATAATACTAGGAAAATAAAAGATCTGGAGACAAAACAAAGACACAGCTGACCAAATAACTAATCACTTGTGTTGAAAAAGGAAAATTAAAAGGTATGAGGCAGCAGAGATTACTTTAATATGTGCCAATGGATGTAGTTTGTTTTCCAAAAATCCAGTTATTAACAAAGATCTCTTAATCATTAAAATATGCCAGATTTTCTCTCCTTTTCAATCAGATTTATAAATACATTTCTTTATATGAAATACTATGGCAAAATTATGAAGAAAGTTTCTACAACTTTTCAGGAAATACAGTTCTGCAAGACTTTATTGTCTTTGTTATTAAAGGGAACCTTTAATCCTAACTTAAAATATTTAAAAATAATTTTAAAAGCTAATTGCAAATGCATAACCCTCTTTCTTACTTTATTTCAAATATTTCAGACATGAACTTTCTTGGCCATGGCGCAGTGTAACTTTCTTCTCCTCTCAGCTGGCCCATTGCCTGCAGCAGTTGAAGAAAGCAAGGTGAAAATCACGTGGGGAATTACAACTGATCCAAGTCGCTAGTCGGTTATGCAAGTGCATGAAAGGTGTATTGTTCTCACCCTTAAATTCACTGCACAGAGGCTGGTCCAGGGTCTTTGAAATCCCATTTAAAAGATCTAAATTTCCAAAGCAGCACAAGCATGTTTACTTCCATAGATTCTCTTTTACCTTTAGTAGTTTTGTTAGAAGCAGGTAAAATGTCTTTTGTATTCAGAGCCATACTTACTCCCCAGCTTTAGCATTTGCGTCTGTTTTGAAAAAGGCTCTTGAGAAAAAATGTATCCATAAATCCCAGCATACATCAGTAGGGGAAGGGTTTTGAAGAAAAAAACCCCAAACTCGTAGTAACAGAGGTCCAGGATACTAACTCAGTATAACTAGCCCGTTAACAAAGCTGCCTGAGTGGCAAAATTAGATCTGTAAAATTCTGGAGCATAAGCCACCTCAAAATGTGATCAAGAAGAATTCACAAGACTTGTTTTCACAGTCTGAACAACAAGACCGTATCCTGGGCAGGCGGGAAGTGTACCAGACAAGAAAACACTGGTTTTATGACACTTCAGTACCTAATAGGTGCATAAGCCATTCTCCAGTGCTCTGTATATGTCTCCCCTCATGATTTCCCTTTAATCAATTCAAACTTGGACAAGATCCTTTACCATTAATATCAGTGGAAGATTTAACACAAGAGCTAATCTTGCCTTCAAGCTTTCAATTTTTATCTTTCTTTTAGACTCCCTTACATTTTGTCTCAAAGCACATCATGTCAGTGCAACATCAGTTCATCTGTTCCAAAGTATTCTTTATATAGTCTGATAATATAGTTTTTAGAATTTAGTAACTATGAGCATAAAACGGAACCTACTTTAAAAGTAAGCCGAAAACAAAATGTATTTCTTGTGTGAAAATATTTCCAACAGTAATTGCATTTTTTATTTCTATTGCATTTCTAATCTGGGGATCTTGAGGTACTTTTACTTCTGATAAACACAGGGGAATCATGACTACTGATCTCTGACACACAGCAAAAGTAGTTCCATAATCATATTCTACTAGGTATTGATAATTCTTAATTTTGAGCACAGGAAAGTAAAACCTGTAGAAAATATTCTTTTTAGTTACAACAAGAGCTATTGTTTGAAAAGACATATATGGGTGAAATAACACAGAGCTAAAGGCCTATGAGTCACAGAGAGCTTGGGTATGACCAACTGAGGAATCAAATATACCAAAACTCTCTGTATGGAAGTTAGATTTAACTGAGGAATAAATTAAGGTGCGGATCTGACTATTCTTTTTAGTCATCACTCTTGGTTCAGAACTGCAGTCTCAAACAATGTACATATCTACAGTGTTCAGCTTTCCTCTAAGGGAGAGAAAAAAAAGAAGATTATTTCTTTAACAGGAAAATAGCCAATGCACTTTTATTCTGGTCAGAAAATGAAATGGCAGTTTTTTACTTTCCTCTATATTACAAGGATTGACATGCTCATTTTCTTGCAAAAATGTGTTATAGTCAGTAAACTTGTTTTTAAAAATCACATACCTATCACCATTCTGCTTTAGAAGCAGTATGAACATTAAATGCTTTATTATTTCTATTAGCAGAACACAGATAATGCACTTGAGAAAAACAATTCGATACCAAGTCTGGTTGACAGTTATACAGATGATTATAACTCTGTGCATAAAAGGTGAATTCATCTCTTGATAAGGGGCATCCTTGACAATGGAGGAATTTCTGCACTGAAGTAAGAAAATTTATGTGAGTGAAATAATTTCTGTTTTTACATAAGTCACCAGACATGTTTGCAGGTGTATGTTATTTAACAATCTAAACGGAACATACTGGAACAAGACATAGTTTTTTATGAGACAATCTTTTAATAACATGTCAAAAATACAAAGCAGCTTTTCATAGATCTTTAGATTAATTCATAATCCTTTAGGAAAAAACCTCATGCTGTAGGTCTGTTCAGAATGTGAACATTTTCCTTATAATCAGGTTGCCCTGGTAAATGAAGACAGAAGCCAGTTGCAAATAAACATATAAGTTGGGTGACAGATTGGAAGGAGCAAAGTGGGTTATGAAATTCAGTTGCTGGTTATCTGAGGTGACAATATTATACGTCTCTCCATAATGTCACTCCCCATAAATAGTTCTCAGACCTTGATCTTAAAATCCTTATTTGTTCTCATCAATTATTTCTATATGGAAAAGTATTTCAGTACCTCCCTTCTACAATACACAGACAGTTTCATCTAGCTGCCAGTCTAAATGCAATGCACATGTGTTATTGATATTCCTAGAAATGGCTCCTTTGGGACAAATTTGTTTTGGCTCCTAAATGATCCTGGCTATGTTGTGTGTGGCTGGGGTAGCAGTAGTGACACAACATCATGAACAAAGTATCCTTCCACACTGCAAAGTCCAAAAGAGGGTTTGACAATCTCTTTGTTTGTTTGTCTGTCTCATATTATTTGATTGCCTGACATCTGTGCTCATCTACAGAACTGTCAAGGTTCCTGGGGGACACAAGTGTACGTATTTGCCATTTTTGTTTTGGAATGGGCTGTGGAATGAACTGCCATAAGCTGCCTCTGAGACAGCTGGTTCTGAGCAAACAAATCTACTGCATCCTGTTGCTTTAATGGCATAATTTAGCCCTTGAGTATTTATTCAAAGTGATGTTTAAGGGTTGAAACAGTAAGTGATAAAATTCAGCAACAAACTTTATATTGCTGTAAGAGTTTTAACTTGTGGATTAACTGATTTGTGTCTTCAAAGTTTGATTGTTCTGTTTGTCTAGCATTTGTCTTTTACTTTGTAAATAGATGTGAAATGAACATATTTGAGTATTGAAAAAGGTATTTATGTGGGGTTTTTTGTGGTATATGTGCCTACCTGCCTTGGGTTTTTTTTTCCTCAAACATCTGCTTTGTTCTTTTAATAGTGTTTTTGTATGGCTCTTTGCTATTGGCATTTGAAGAGTTTTCAGCATCAATTTTAAAATGGAATCATAGATCATTTATCTTAGAATATATGCTAAGAAGTAATCAATTGTAGTATTGCTTTATTGATGGTGTTTTGAAACTCTTCCAGAAGAAGCCTTTGCCGCCTTCTGCAGTTCATTCTGGTGGGATTGATTTATGCTAAATATATGTCCTTGGGTTCCACAAAAGGTGCATTTTAGTGGTTGGCCTCTTAACTGTCCTTTATTGGCAGTAATAATAAAAAATTTAAAAAAAGATAATGTTGTTCAAAAAAATACTACAGCCATTAGCAGAATTTAATTATTGTAAGTACAACAGAGCGATTAATAAGACACTGTAGTGATGTCAAACACCACCCACAAAACAGGAACACTGTTATATTCCCATGCAGATTTCACAGACTGAAGCCTTGTTTGTGAGAAGAAATATATTGAACACATAACCTGCTTCATTATGAAGCAAAAGTGATTTCAAATTAAGACAGACAATCCAATTTCTGAAACAGGGTGATACAATGAAATGTATTTTTCCTAATGTACTTTCTATGTAACTTGTATTAATCCCATAGCAGAAAAATTTTCAGAGGCAAGACAGACCCTTTATAAGCTTCAGATTAAGATTTCCTTATTTAGAGGCTGAATACCAATGAACTCTAAAAAAAAAAATCAATATGACAAAGCAAATGTATGCAGAATGTTTTACTGGAGTAACAGTGCAATTGTGTTTAAAAACCTAATGACTTCTCTAGGTAGACAAACCTGTTTTAGATGTGAAAAGAAGCAAAATTGTTAAATATTTTCAAGTATATAATGGAACTTCTCATTTGAAACAAGCTTGCTAAATTGTTTATAGAACAATCTAATCAGTAAGTGTAGCTCTTAGAACTTGTATTCACTTTATTAAGTGACCCGTATAACTCCCATGAAACAGGATAACAGAATAATTCTAAATATTGCAGAAATTACTAGGAGGTATTAAAGTAGCAATTTCATCTGTCCATGTAATAACAACTGTGTGATTTCCCTCTGATTTACATTGTGAGGGAAACAATAAATTTTGTATATTAAGATACAAAAAAGTAATTTCTCTTGTTCCATAAACTCTCAGGCTTTTGCAAATCATGAAGGGCAAAACACCCCCAAGAAACCAATACTATGCACCATGGACTTGGCTTCCTCCTCTATATGTTTTGACATCAAATAGTGGATTTCTGACTATAATTTTTTGGGGAGAAGGGTTTCACTTTCTGAAAGCATGAGTTCATGCAGACAGACAAATACAGTAATTAGCAGCTTTTATTGGTGATGGACGTGGTCTACTGGAAGGTATTGTGGTGTGTGCAATGCCAGCAAAAGGGAGAGTAAACCATTACTAATCGTGCTACCTGGAACTGTTTAGTATTATTTGACAGAGGATTAAAACTCTGCTTAAAGAAGGTTACTTTCTTCATGAAAACTGGACTTGATATGTTTCCATTTCCATTACCTTCTCTTACTGCCTGGGGAAAAAATATTATGTATGTGTCCATGTGTATATATGTTGGTGTGTAAGAAGGAGAGAAAGGGAGGAAAAACTATAAAAAGCAACAATTAGTTGGAAGAAGTAAGTTCTGGGAAAGAATTTGAAAAAGCTAAAAAACTTAAATGGTCAACTAGCATTTTTTCCTATATTCTGTTGAAAGCATCATTTAAGGCATTAATTACCATTGTGAGAACGAGACAATAGGAAGAGAATAATGACTGATCATATTTAAATCACTGAGTCACAGTCAAGCATCATTACCACTGACAAGTTACTGATTGAACAAAATTTTGAATATCCAAGCTATCTAGAGATGCAGTGATATTATTTACAAAACTTTCTTTTTGCTATTAGAAGTTTATCTATTGTAATGATATAATGTCTTCCCTTACTAGGAATCTGGACTGGATTTTTCCCACAGTTTTAGGAAGCGCTTTTACCAGAACAGATTAAAAAATTACAAAGAAAGGTTCAGAAGCTTAAAAATGTAACTAATTACATCTTTCAAAAACTACAAAGCCACAGGGTTTGAAACGTCAGGTCTATTACAGCTATGAGCTGGGAGAAACAATGTGGGGTCTCAGGTCCCTGTCATCCCTCAGGGAGACCTGGAGGCCTGGGGAGTGTGCTGGGATGGATTGATAAGGGAAGGGAGAATATGCCACTGCTATACAGAAATACAGAAAGAACAAGAAAGACAGATCCTGCAGCACTTAGCGGAAATATAACTGCATCAGAATCTAGAAACTGACTTTTCAGGATAAATATATATATTTCTAAAAATCAAACTGGAAAAGATTCACTGGGTGAAGATGTGCTTCCAGCATGCTAATGCCAATGGGCTATGCTACAGCCCACCATTTTTTTTGTTTCTCTGTTGTTAGGTATTGCAGGTGTACTCTTATGCCTGCATTTTCATATCCCACCTTTAACATAATTGATATGGTTCTCTTGCATTAATTCTTTTATATTAATCCTGGGAAATGCATTAAATGTCTTGCTGGTCTAATATTTCCTCCTTGCTGCAGGAAGATAGTTTTCAATATTTTGTGCAAAGATTAAAACAGTCAGTCAAAGTGCTTGCCTTTCTCATATTTATTAAAGGACAATATTTGCCATGACTGTACTTGTCTGTACACTGCTGGCCGTTTTTCCTAGAAATACATCTTCCATTTGCAAAATTCTAACCTCTAGTACAATAAAGGCAATGACAGCCACCACAAAACATGACAGATACCAAGTGAGGGAAAACTCCAAGAGGCCGGGTATTGTTTTTATGATGTGGAGACAGGTTGTAATTATTAACAGCTTCTAAATCCCACTAAAAGCTCATTATGCCCAGTTACAGCGTAGCTCACTTTTCATTCTCTCCAGAAATGCAGGAAACAAGATACTAAAGGATCCACTCTTCCATATTCTGGGGAAATGTAAGAAAGAAAGCAAAAGGCCTCATGGTTATTAGCAATAGCATTGACATTTAAGAATTCAAGAGTCTCTCTGAGGATCTGAACCCGTGTCAAATGTGAAAGCAAAGGGGGTTGTGAAATAATTTTGTCCCTATAATGAAATCACTGACATGAAATCTCCCAGCTGCTGAATTATTTAGAGGAGGAAAAAGCAGTTAAGTAAAATCTTTTGCTGTTCCTAAAATAATTGCTTCTGTATTTTCTGCTTGCATATATTTTTCTGGAAATGTTTTATAGCCACAAATTCCAGGTGGACCTTCACCAGGTATAGGCTTTTAGCGATTTCTTTTATGAATTAAGTCATACAGAAGGAAATAATGAAGATAGCCAACAGGTTAAACTTTGGATGCAATGCCCAGTTGCAGCATTTAATATTTTTTGACATATATGCTTTATGTGAAGAAGACCTCTAAGGAGTCTTCATCTTGACCAGCCTGGGTTTTTCAGACAAAATTCTCTTTCTGAACTCACATAGGCCAAGTGAACCTTGCTATATAAAAAATCAAGTCTAAGTCCAGACTAGAGTGAGCTGAAATGTCAGAGCAGAGCTCTTCTTTTGAAATGTTATTTTTTGAATGCCTCTTTCATTTAGTCAGGTTTTGTCTAAATGCAGTCTGTGAGTGTAATTTCTTTTTGGTGGTGTGGTTATAGCACAGAGAAAGCTTGCAGAAGGCTTTTTCTCCAGGTTTGGAATTTGACCTCACTGCAGGTACACGAGTTTGAGTTCAGGTGTTTTCCAGAATTTACCTAATTTGATCAGGACAATGCCTCAACACCTTTTACTGCAAGATCCCTTTTACAGTTAATGTAACACTGAGGGTAACAATCACTTCTGCCCTTATGTCTTTGCAAATAGATATTGCATTTGCCTTTTGTTTGTGTTCAAACATTAGTGTTTATGGTTTCCTCAATTCTTCATTTTCCTCCACCCTATTATGTTAACAAATTTCTTCAGTGAGGTACTGCTGACAAATATTTTCTAATATAGTTTTCTATCTCCTGTGCAACATTAACCCATTATACGTTCCCTCCTCAAACTCTCAACTTTTTCATTTCAAGACCTAATTCCTCAACTGTCTGCTGATTGTTCATGTGTCTCTGTAAAGCATGGCTGCATATCTAACTCACATGGTGTAATTTCTTTTCCCTAGTGGTTATTCACTGAATTTTCGATGGATCTACAGGAAATAATGACCAATAAACACTTCTGGGAATACAATAAGAATACAGATATTTTTATGGGACTGAGTGTTCACAGAAGACAAAGCTAAATCTTGACAGAATTCTGGCAACCTGGGTGATTTTGCTTGATAATTACTCCATCTACTCAAAAGCAAACAGTACAGTGTCACAGAAGATTGCAAAACATCGATGGCAAATCAGTTGTCACTTCTGATAAGTTATATATAGTAGTTTTGTTAATTAAAGCAGTAAAAATGATTTTTAATAGACACCTTATCTGATATTTCTTTGGTATCAAGGTGAGGAGCAGAAAAGTCCTTGGTGGTGTTTAAGCAATACTCAGGTACAGATATAATTTTCCCATATAATCAATTCTGTTTCCAGCAGAAATCCAAAACATAGCCCCATACTAGATAATGTAGAAAAAAATAACTCTACTCCAGCCAGAATCAGCAGATAGGTTTTCTCTTTAAGCCAAAGAAATAGTGGGGTTCAAAGAAGCATTCTGAAGAAGAAGCTGCAGTGAGTAAAAGGTTTACTGTGAGATATGAGCTAGTATGGAAAGCAAGGAGGGAGAGATTATAAAAAAATAGCATTCTCCTCAATTAGTCTAGCCTGTAAATAAACTGCAGAAGTTTCTGTTGTAATTAGGGCCTAAAAAATCTAATATTTTGTTTAAAGGCTCAGTGATGATTCTGGAATAGCCTTTCAGTCAGGGGTTAGAATAAAAAAGAAATAAATTTTCTTTAGATGGAGATTTGCAAATTCAGAAGAAGACTTTAGAATGGAACTCAGTGTGGTCACCCAGATTGCCCTTTCCAGTTCCATTTGGTTATGCAGCTTTAAACAATTATTTACTTTCCCACCAAATAATTCTTCTTTGTTCTGCAGAATTAAAGACAGTTACCCAAATGAATGTCTTTATTTCTCATGTTGCAGATGATGGCCATTTATTAAGTCTGAAAAGTCTTTAATGAATCTAAAAGGCTGTAGTGGAATTGGGACAACCAGGAGGCATTTAATTTCATGCTCAGGTGTGCTGAAAATGCTAATGTATGGAAAGTTTAAATTGCTACACTTTTTCTTCCTATTATTTAGCTATTGTGCTGTTGTTGCCGTAAAAGCCTGTAAGAAAGACTCTGAGCCAAGTTTTGTAGGAGATAAGATAAGGGGTAGTTACTTTAATGAGCAATCCCGCTCATCCAGGAATACATAGCTGTGCGCTAATGCAAGCTTTGATTCTACAGCTTTTATAATATAATCTATCCAATCACTACGGTCCACATGTCCAGTTCCACCTCTGTCCCCTCCCAGTTCCCACCCCCTGTTGAACTGGGGCTGGGGTTGCCGGGACCCTCTGTTTTCATCCTCCTCCTCTTCTTCAGCACATAAAGGTCTTTTGGACGCTCTCCAGGGCCCCGGGTCACTCTGCTCTGTGTTTATGTTCTCTCTGATAGTCTCCAATCTGGTACCTTGAGAAAGAGACTAAATAGCTGGCAGATCTTAGCGGCCTGTTCTGGAGCAGGGGTAGAGATAGAAGGACCTTATACTATAAGCTGCTAAATATTAACTCACTACAATCTACAGTGCTACATCTACTGTGTTTCTAAAATCTACAAACTGTGAAAAATTAAAAATCAGAAACCTCTTTGGCATCACTGTGAACATGAGAGAGATTATTTAGGAACCATTTCTTAATATCAGTGTAGCCTCACATCACCACTTGGCTTTCTTAAAATGTCTGAAGTGGTGAAGGTTATTTAAGTAGGCCAGTCAATGCTTTGTGATTTACCATCACTTTTTCATTTAAGTGATATGCCAGGGTAATAGACCATAGAAGCTGCCTCACACCCTGCTTTAATGGTTCTT
The DNA here is from genome assembly GCA_013396695.1 of Sakesphorus luctuosus. Classification (NCBI taxonomy): domain Eukaryota; kingdom Metazoa; phylum Chordata; class Aves; order Passeriformes; family Thamnophilidae; genus Sakesphorus; species Sakesphorus luctuosus. The sequence continues at coordinate 1,090,550 of VWZD01012268.1, forward strand.
TGATGTTGCATGAAGTCATAGTAACAACAAGTCCAAGTTCAACGTCTCATGGCTTCTTCATGGCACACTAAGTGGCTGATGACTTTTTGCTGTTAGAAGTTCTTCTGCTTTCCTTTTTTCTCTGTGAACTAGAAGTTTTTAGAGTCTCTAGTCTAAGAACTTCGTGGTTTGGGACATTGGCATTTACAGCTTCCCATCTGATCTGATGTGACTGTCTGAACAGATGGTCTAAAATTAATTTTCAATGATTAAAATGAAATATGCACTTGTAAAATAAGATATCTCTCAGGCTAGAGCAGCTAAGATGAAACATGGCCTAAAACTACCCATATACCTGTTTCATATTGTCAATTACAAAAGGAACCTCCGGCAATGAGGTCAGAGGTAGAAATCTACAGTTTAGATATCTAAAGTGAGGTCAGTCTAAACCACAGATAACATATATCTGTGAAGCCTAATACATCGGTTGCTCTAAAGTCTCTGAATTCCACCAGAAATTTCTGACATCCTCTGATGTGGCTTCCATCTGGGTGTGCAGTCTCATTTCTCAGAGATTTTGGTTTTTTTACCACCTAATGACATCAGGACTCCTCTTGATTGAGGGACAGAATTTTGATTCTAGGACTTCTGTGAACACTGAATTTTGTCCTTTTCAGATTTTTAACCACTCCTTCCTTAGAGCTCAGAACAAAGAAAGCTCCTACAGACTGAGAACTAACAGTTGATAGACTGGAGGAGAGTACAGTCCCTGCACCCACTTGTTCAACTATGGCCCATGAGAGCTTCAAAGAGATCCCTTTCCCTCACCAGGAGTTTCTGAAGCACCACTCACTTATTTATAAATGGTTTTCTATTTGAGGCTGTGTCACAGTTCAATGTTAGGCAAAGGTGCCTCTTCGTATTCTTGACTGCATTTCGCTTGATTCACTGGGGAAATCTCCACCAAACTGAACAGAACAAAGATGGTTCAGAAATTACTCTTTCTGCTTTCTGCCTTCTGGCATGCCACCTTTTGCTTTTAGTGGTTGGACTTATACACTTCACTGAGATATCCATGAACCATGATCAAAAGCTCTTGATGAGAAGCTGGGACACCTCTATTGACAAACACTGCTGACTTTTCTGCAGTCATTGTTCTCAAGAGAGTGGTAGTTAAAAACTTCCATGTGTTCCCATGTGTTTGTTTAGATAAACTCAACTCCCCCAGGACTTTTGTACAGCAGTAGTACTTCTGAAACCATCAAAAGTACTTTCTCATGATAACACCATCCTAATACTTGCTCACAGAAATTACATGAGATTTAGGGACATAAGTAGTGCCCTGTGTTTGGTTGAGATGGCAAAATGCCAACTACTCAAACACAGAATCAGAGTTCCCCCCGTGCTCCCCGAAGGGAAAAGGGAAAGAAGGAAAAAACCCTAAAACCTTAAAACCGAAAACTGGGTTATGTATTTACACCAAAAAAAAGGGAAAATTAAAAGTAAACTACAATGTAACACATACCCATGCTAGTTAGATATAACAAATAATTCGTACCCACCCAACAGAAAACTGAACCCCTCCGAACGCAAATCTTACTATTCAGGCTACAAAATCACACAAGAGAACTCAGCCTCCTGAGGGACAGACTCAAATAGAGAGAAAACCAAGAACTAATATTTTACTTTCCTGAGACAAAATAGCTGTGAAAAGAATGGCAGCAGCATCCTGTCAGTCATGATCAGGAGAGAGAGCAGCTTCTCCTCCCCATCCTTTTTATGCTTGGGATGACGTTGGAATATGGTATGGAATACCATTGGCCAGTAGAATCAGCTGTCAGCTGGCCTGACCCAGGTGGACTCAGCTGATAATCCAAGGCCTATTCTAAAAACTAAAGCCTAAATTTAGACCTAACTAAACACAGAACATACTCTCATCACTAATGAAAAGGAAATTCTTTCTCTTTAGACCCTCACAAGTGAGGGTGAAGAATATAAGAAAAAATTTTATTAAGGACTTGGGTCCAGATGAACATCCTGCTTGCATTGATCATTGAAATATGTAGAAGAATTTACCATGTAGACTTTGGCTGATATTATTCCAAAGTCTGTTTAATAGCAACCTGTGAAATGTTTTGGAAAATTTTTTTGTCTATACAGTAGAGTCCTCACACTGTAAACCATCATCACAGTCATCCTTACTTACACCCTAAGTATTATATCAGGCAGGTTCCCCAAAACTAGAGGAAGCAAGATGCCAAATTATTATCTGGTCTTGACAGGTGGTCCCTTTGGTGCAGTACTGCAACAGTGCAGTGCTACACTACCGGTTTATGTTGTGGTTCATGCTATATCCATTAGCTTCATACAGAACGCATGGACAGAGGGCTTGTAATTTAACAAACTTTTGTGATTACCAAGTTAGCAGGATTTAAAATAGAAAGAAACACCACTGAAACAAATTGCAAGTGCTGGAATATTACATGTAACATTGTCATGGGGTTTATATATAAAATACACACACCAATCTGGAATTTGTTAGTGTATGATATCAAAATTGATTTTTTACCATAATTTAGCAGGTTTTCTCAGATATATCAAAACTACAGAACTGGTATGGCTACTTTGTTGCTGTCTTCTGCCATGCTAATGTCTATGAAGTCAACAACATGTCCATAGATTTGCTGTTCATTATAGCCTAAACTAAACAATAATCAGTGTGTGAGACTCAGATGTTTAAAGACAGTTTTGTAATTTTCTTTGGGATTAATGTATTGCATCAGTCTGCGCAACTACTTGGATCAAATTTGTATTTATATGTTTATACTGTAGCTCAGTAGTTAATATGGTTTCAATCTGTGATGGAGAACATTACTAAGTGTTATTTTCTGGTGTTTCATTGTTAATCCTCTGTCTAACACACACCAAATATGCTATAGCATTTCTAGAGGAAACTTAGTTTTACAGTTCTTATTCTAATCTAATACTTCTTTAGTTATCTTACTCTATTGTCTTTTGAATTTACATTTTTAAGTCTTAGGTAGCTTTTTGTTGTAGTTATTCTGAGTTTGAAAGGCTCTGCTATTTTTAATGCAAGCAAAATAAAATAAGGGACATTTGTCTAATTGGAAAAAAAAAGTCGTACCATTATTGAATAAACTCCTACAATGCCTTGCCAGAACACTGATGCAGGGGTCATTTGTATGAGTAATGTTGTTTCTCAAACATGCTGAGAGATTCATGGGCTACTTTAGATTCCATGGAGGGTCCGCACTAGAGATCTTCTACTTGATTAGGAGAGATGCACTTATTCTATATAGCAAAAAGAGGCAGTGATGTAAGTGTGAAATAAAGGGCAAGAACTTTACACTGTTGAAGAAAATAGACAAAAGGTTAAATATTTAGCTATACCTCCTAGCCAATTCACACAAAAGGGCAGCAGAACTGGAAAACTTCAAATGACAGCCTCTATTGACCAAAGAAATAGCATAATTTCATTAAAAGGAATGGCACAGGAAGATGCAAAGCTGCCCAGGGGCTTCTAACTGTTCTAGCACTATTCGTTCACCCTTTATTTAACACCACCATTAGAAAGCCTAATGGACTGTTTATATCACACTATTAGACATATGGCAAGATGTTTAGTAATTGGAGTGTGATATATAGTAATGGTCTACTGTTTGCTTGGTGCTACCTTAAATCAGACCAGTGTTGAATACTTATTTAGTGTATACTCCAGATATAAAGACAGAGGAGATGGGACTGCCAGAGATAAATGTTAGGGTGAAAACAGGCTTTCCTGAGGCCCTAGAAGCTGAAACATTAGCTGTTTGTTTTATCTGGATTTTTTTTTTTTTTTACATAGCATAGTGAGTTATTTGATAATATCTTCTTGAGGCTATGCTTAGATCATGTTTCTTCAGAACACTGTCTGGCTGTGCCAGACAGAAGCGTCATTAAATATATATTACAAATGCTCCAACAAATTAGATAATTAATTACAATTCATTTCTATAGGAGAGGCCATTTGATATTACTATTCTTTTTATGGTAGATTAGGTTTTATGCTGTTGTATTACGATATTTTTTTCTGAGCCATTAAAGCCTATTACTGACTTTGGAGCAAACATACTTAAAAGCAGAGAATTTTATCATGTTTCAAACACATTTCAGAAGTGGTAAAGACATTAGCGATGTCAAATTTTCTTGCACTTCTTCAGGAAAAGGAATATTGAATTTATATGACTGAAGATAAATCAATAAAATTCTTGCAGAGTAATTTCATTTAAAAAAAAAAAAAAGGAGAAAACACTTCTCCAGCTCCACAGTCCTAACTTTTGTCAGGCTAGTCTTTGTATCTCTCTAGAGTATGAGCACATTGTATTCTTAACTGGCTGTTTATATTTGCTGTAGCAATGTAATACAAACAAACAAAATATGAAGGTCATGTAATCCCCACAGCTGCCCACAATTCTAAACTCCCAAACCATACTTAATATTTGTTTTCTGATTTTCATAATGAAATGAAATAATGATGCATACATAGCAGAAAAATTCCCATAAGGCTATGATCATGTCCTTGATGCCCATCTCTGTGCTGTGGGGCTGTGGGGCTGTGTTTCTGCAGGAGAAGGTCTGGGGCAGTTTCTTCTGCAGGGTGGAAAAGCAGCTGTGTTTCCTTGGGGAAGACCAAGGCAGGCTGCCAGCACTGCTGGCTGCTAAGCAAGAATCCAGACCATGTGGAAGAGCCCCTACTTTTTCTTCTTACATGAGGGGATGGCAACTCCTATCTGTTAAGAAGTGAAGTAATGGACTGTAGAATTTTGGCCATGCAATATTAACTTTATTTTTAATATGACAAGACAATATCTGTGCAGAACAATAGGTTGCCTTTGGATACCATGCTTTGACACCAGTGAGGGATACAATTTGGAGAACATGATTCTTCTTTCAGAGCAATTTAATCTCATTTCCTGTCATGAGATTTCAGCTGATAGATATACAAGTCATAAATAATTAAAAGATTATGTATGCCTAAAAATTCCTGAAGTGTAGCATCTATGGGGATTTTGCCTAGGAATAAAGGGCAGCAAAGAAATGAAAATGATTCTGTTGAAAGTGAAAAATAGACTTGTTCAGTAATCGATGAACAGGAGCCATCAATACCAAATTTAAAGAAGAAAAATCAATAGCACTCAAAACCTGTGGCTCCTCTTTTGCACAGATTATCCTACTATAACGTTTTCTCATCCTGTGGCTTGGAAAATTCCTGTGTGTTTGCATATAAGTTCTCTTCAATCAACAGTGTCCAGTTTCCTTCTCCAGCTGTATTATTGAGATACTGTGGATATGGATTGAGAAAAAGATGAGGAAAAACACATACCATTGCCTCCATTTCTGCCACAAATTATAAAGGAGAGCTGTTCAGGCTTTTTTGTAACAGTCATGCTCCATAATGATTATTCCATCCCTTCATAATAGTGTAGTACGAAGGGTTTTCTGCTTATTAATTCCCTTTTCCTGAAATACTAGCATCAAGATACAAATTACTTAAAATGTTTTTTCTAATATTACAATGAAATTAAAAACATTGTTAAGGAAGGATCTTACAGTGACAAATTACTGGGAAAAGCGAGCCACTTCATAGAGATGACAACTACTTCCTACTATACATAGAAAAAGAGAGAAACTGAAAATAGGAACCAAATTAACCTTATTATTTTCTCAGTGAATATGTGTAAGTGACAGTTCCAACAAGAACTTGATCCCATTTGCCACACAGTCCAACAGTCCTGAGCAAATGAAAATAACTGCAGGTTTATGAGCTTTCTTTGCTACAGATCATCAGCACACTGAAAATTTTATTGTGGTTCTAAGTAACATAAACTGAAGCTAACAGGATGGCTTAAAAGCCATTTGCAATTGAGATACATATCCCCCTCCATAAAGATATCAGTGTTTTTGCCTTATAAACACTTCACTCAAAAACATTTATTGTTCTTGACAACTGAAGGGATGGAGAGTGGACAATTTCTTACACAGCTCATTACAATCACAATAAAACAAAAAAAAAATTCAGACATCCATTACCAGGGAGTGATAGAATCAATCCATTCCAAGGTTAATGTAAAATCCAAAGCAATTCACTGAAAGTTCACTCACAGTGCTATCAGCATAATTGTCTTCCCTGTGAAACATCTTGTAAAGCCTATGTTGCATCAAGGTATAGAACTTCTCAACCTTCTGGATAAACAGTTCGCAGACATGTGTTTCTTGTCAGAGTAAAGCGGGTCAATTATTCATAAAAGTATAGAGTTGTCATGAGGAGTCTCCAAGACAGATTTAGAAATTAATTTCCAATTGCTGAAATGAAACTAGGAAGTCAACAGGCTCATAACTGTTTTCAAAACAAGGCATTTATTCATAAAAATTTAGTTTGATATATAGAATAAATGATAGACCTAAACATTTTCATATTCTATATCTAAAGAATAGAAATATGCAAAAGAATGGAGAGGGTCAAGGAAGTGTGTGAAACTGCGATACTAAAATATAAGAAGCCTTTTGAAGGATTTGCTTTTGATTACTGTGGAAAAATTACTCCAAAGTCAGTGCAAATACCTACTAATCCACTCCTATTGTAAAAAAGTAAGCATGTTGATTCCTTAGTGGTTTTATTCTGTCCATTCCTCTTTTGCCACTTAATCATTCTCTATCTCAATTCACAATTGTAACATGCATCTACTATCTTCCTTGTTACCTCTGCCCTTGTTCTGTCTCTTCTTTTAAGGTTTCAGTTCTTTATATTTTTACTAGGAGTTCATCACCTTGGATTCCTTTTAGCTTTTTATTTTTATTTTTTTTCAGTGTGTGATAACTTTAAAGTGGATAGTTACATGCTTACCAGTGCAAGGCAGCCTACCAACCTCTTTTATTGCACTCTTAATGACTAAGCATAGAATCATAGAATCACTGAATGGATTGGGTTGGAAGGGACCATAAAGATCATCTAGTTCCAACACCCTTGCCATTGGCAGGGACACCTTCCACTAGGCTAGGTTGCTCAAAGCCCCATCCAACCTGGCCTTGAACACTTTTGGGCATGGGGAGTCTGAAACATACCTGACCTACCTGTTCCAGTGCCTCACCACCCTCTGAGTAAAGAATTTCTTTTTAATATCTAATCTAAACTCTGCTCTCTTTCCATTTAAAGCCATTGCCCCTTGACCAACGTCCTCTTTTGCCTGCATTTGTTGACTGCATGATTGATAGGGGAAAAAAGACCATCTGTGTTTCACAGTTCACTACACAGAAAACTCTGTGCTCTCACAGTGTAGCAATCTATCAGTTCCTTCTTCAAATTAAGGGAAGAAAATTCTGTTGACAGGTACTTCAGTTATAAGGTGAGGAGGTTTTTTTGGAGGGTGAGAGGGTGTTTCTGGTTCTCCCAGAGGTTTTGAGTTGACTCTTCTCTCAAAGAAGCTAGGATTTTGTGTATCTTCAGATGCTGCTGCCAGCAGAAGTCATAAGCAGTGTTGAAGATGATTATGAAGCAAATAAAGTGAATTGTAGTTACACAACACTTCACAATAGCAATGGAGCAATGTACACCTGGAGTTATGACTGGCATTAATGACAGTACCTACTCAAACCATAGTTAGAACCCAACCAAAGTCATGTTCCCATGATGGTCAATGAAGATGTCCTCCTGCCATTTCTCGTGTAGCATGTATGCTAGTCCAAGTACTGGTATGAAGACAGCTTTTCATATCTTCTCCATGTTGCTACTTTATATGTCTTCCTCATTACCTGTCTTACATTTCCTTAGCTACTATTCATGATTTATGAGTTAACAGACTGTGACTGAAATTTTCTCTCAGTGATGGCAATTACTTGCCAACATTATTCATGCTTTACCTACAATAAATGTTGTACTTTTGTCATAACTACACCTTACTTTTATCATTCCTGTCCCTGCTGTTCCAAAATAAGATATCTGCGATAGACTTTACACAGACTCAGGTATTGACATACCTGTGATGTGAGATGGAAGATTCCAGAGACACTTGGTTACAAATTTTTGCAAATGGGTAAGTAAAAGGAAATTGAAGACTATGTATGTCCAGGTAATGAATATTTATAACAGTATTAGGCTTTAGCAGTGTATTCCCTCTAAAACATATACATTTATCATTAATGATTAAAGAAATAATCCCTGTTTTCATTAAATGAGGGACATTTCCACTCTTCATTTTTCAAAGAAATGTTTGAAAATGTGAATCAAGCATAATAAATGGGATGTCACTTGCCTGAGTTCACAGAGACTGAAATGATGATCTTGACACCGATAACATGACCCAGGCAGCACAGTACATTAACTGCAAGACATGGTTCTCAAGGAAATAAAACAAGGGGGACCGTGTGTGTGTTTAGCAATGCAGAGTGCAGCAGGCCCTGCTTTCCTGCACGTGTAGTGCAATTCACTTGCTAAAGCTTCTGGGGTCTTTCTGTTGCCATCCCTACCTCGGTGGGATGAAATGCAGCAGTTATTTAGCAGAGGAGATGGATGATTTGTTTTCATGTTTGTTGAGAAAGCTGTCACAGGGGACTGTTCTTTCTTCACCTGAGTGGCAGAGAGGGCTTATGACCTAGAGTTACAGTGACAAATATATACTTTTGTCTCCAAAATACAGCAGAGGTCAGTACACATCTTTGTGGCTCTAAACAGAAAGTTCTGCCACATCCAAAGGCAGGAGAAGATAGTCCAAAAGGCAAAGGAATCTTTGCATGACAAACATTTTACATCTACTGTTGATCAGAAGAACGAGAAATACAAAAAAGCCACTATTTCATAACATGTCAGAGCTTAATAAGGAGGTACTTAACAAGATAGTGTGGAAGGACTGAACCGAACTACATGGATATTGAATATATTTATTTCTACAGTTGTCTAAAGTCCAAATTCTTTTCTGAGTGGAGATCACAAGCTTCAAGCCCATAACTTGAGCTGAGAAATCACTAGAAGATAAAAGAATAAATGACCATTCTTATGTACACAAATTAGGACACAGACTTTTGTCCTTGCTTAAATTATTATTGTTTTTACAATTATAATTTATTTACATTTTTATGAGGAATAGCTTATCAGTACCATTATATTAAAAATATATGTAGGTATTACGAAAATAATAATTTGAAATACGTGATGGTATTTCAAAGCATCATAGACCCTAGAATTTACATGAGACACTGTTTAATTTTGTATCCTATAGAAGAAGAATGGGAGCAAACATAGGATTCACTAAGAAATAAAATTGTGCAAAATAGATTTTATTAAATTTATTCTACATCTGAAAAGTTTGAGTCCTATTTGCAGTGACTTTTTGAGTGGAATTGGATGGGATAAGTCATAACTGCAGCCAGAGCATATGGGCAATGATGTCACAAGAGCAACATCTGCAATGAGTAGAACAGAACAGATTTTGTAGCAAAGAAGGATGTGATTTACAGCTTTCATGATGCTGACAACCTTGGACTGGATGGCAGATTAGGTCCACATTGAAACTGGATTTCTCAACATGGAATTCTCTAGACCAAAGCACATATGGGTGGAAAAGAGATGACTTTCTGAATCTAACTTGACCTGGGAACAGAGTCTTGCATGAATAGTCAACTCTTTCTCTTCCCTCTTTCTTGACATATAGTTACTGAGGTTTTTCAGTTTCCCAGGGGTTGCTGACTGAGAAGTGAGAAACAAAATGTTTAGAAAGGTTCAAATTTAGTTTTTCAGATTCATAGATAATATGTTCAGTGTAGGTCTGAATTATTTTGTTGTTTTTGTTTATTTTAGGAAAGGTTCCCCACACAGACTGAATTTGACTGTTTCTGCCATTGACATCCAGCACATAAACTTTTCCTTCTTCTGATCTTATCTGTGCATATTAATTCTACACATAATGTGTTAATGTAAGAATTACACATGAAGCCTTTGTCTGCTAGCTGGGCAGTATCCTTTAACTGGGAGTAAGGCCTATTTGTCCCTAATTGGATTGCAATAACAAAAGGGAGTCTAATAAACCATTCTGCAAAAAGTGGTGGTGCAGCTGTGACTAGTACAACACAGCAGATATATTTACATATTTATAGGGATCTTTTCTTCTTAGTTAAGAAGGTTTCAAATTTCTGATTGTGTGTATTCAGAACCGTATAAATTCTTCATCATACTTAATAGGCCACAAAGTTAGACGATAGCAACCATAAAACCAAGTCCCTCTCTCTACCAGAGCAAGACAGTGATACAATTAAATGTAGCATCCTGATGAGGTTGTGCAGCCATAGTATGAGGGGATTACATGTACTGCTTGAGATACAAAATTAAATAAGAGAAACAACACAGCTCATCTGACTAGAAAACTGAATGGTATCTGCTAATTAATACTAATACACAGTTATGTCGCCTGTCATGAGTGTGCTAGTTGGATGTTTGACAATAACATTTGTTGAAATTGCATAGAAGAGCCTGTAGGAGAAGCTGCAAAAAAGATCTTGGTCAAACGATGTGAATTCCAAGGAGACTGCTCAATAGATTGATTTTTCATGCAATAAACTGTGCTACTTCAGCTAATAAAAGACAGAAAGTTGAGCTTGGGGATGGAGGGAAGCCATAAAAATGGCCTGAGAAGGCTGAAACAAATTCCAGGAGTTGAAAGAAGAGAAACGTTGTACACAAGTTGGTCCCAGCTAAATGAAAAAATGCATTTTTCTGTTCTTTTGTAATGAATAATTGGCATTTTTATATATTATTTATTTGCATCTGACAGGAGATGCCAAAAAGTTAGTTTTAAACACTATGCTTGAGTCAAGATATTATTCAGTCTGGGTTTATGTTATGTGTGGGTGCTGCTTTAATTTTATTTTAATGTGCTTTTAACATCACTAGAGTCCCCAGGATCCACATAGAAAAATAGGCTTCTCCTTTTCTTCAGCATTGGGTTACACCAATCTCTATGCTAAACTAGATCAAAAGAAGATACTTTACTTAACTTCTTTAATGTGATTTATAGTCATTGAAGCATATTGTTTTCTTCTGGATAAGCCTTACTCTGCCATTTCACTTATCAAGCTTTAACAGCTTTTCCCACTCTTCTGAAATCAGTCTGTTTCATGTTAAAAAAGACCTGTGCACTTTAAGATCCAATTCAAATTCTCACATCCAGATCCGAAATACAGTCTAAATTGCACTTTCAAGAGAAATGTCACACTTCCATATTAAGGAAGGACCTGTGCTGAGTTTTATTTGGGGGTTTGAAATGAATACAGATCACTTCTTTTTCAAGTTCAGCATGATATTGCTGAACTGTGACCTTTTAAGTGTTTTCTATCTACTTTTACCGTGCTATAGGCTCTTAAGATCTGTTTATTCCTTACTAAGTTTTGGGTTTCCTCCTAGGTTTCTTGCTCCTTGAATGTAAAGAAAGGGAATGGAGAAAAGGGATAGTATTTTCTTCATAAACCTTCACTTCATTCTGAGAGTCCCTGTAAATCAACACGATTATAATACTTACAGTTTGTGAACAATTGCTCTCCTGTAATTTCTCAATAAATATAATTAACATTTGCCATGTAAAGTCATGAAAAGCTTCCTGCATTAAATAAGTTTGCTAGAAGACAGGCATAGAAAAAAAGGTGGCGCCTTTATGAAAGTAACACCAAATGAATATCAAAAAATCAAAACTGTATAATTTTTGCATTTAACCTACATTTTGGTTTTGATTGCATGAATCATGCAACAGGAGGAAACTAATGCTGAGTAAGAAAGAACACAGGAAAAGCCAGAAGTTGGGACCATCCCTTAAGACACTTTCAGCGAGCAGTAGAAACAATTCTTTTTCATGGAGACAGATGAAATTGGGCACATTGGAAGAGTGACAGCAGGGACCTGTTGAGATGTTTCTTCCTGAACTGGATTCAAAGGCCTTACGAATTTGATTCCAGCATATTAAGACTGGGCAGGGGGTGGGTGGAAGCTGTTTCATAAGTGTGGATACTTTTTTTCACTTAGCATCAGAAAGCTTCTGTCTTAGAGTGCATCTTTCATGCACTTCAGAAGACAATCAAAACAACTCCATGAAGCAAAACTTAGGAAAATCTTTCATTTATCATTTTGAAATGTGATGATAAATTTTAAGTAAGGGGATTAAATTGGCTTTCTATTTCCCTGTGGTGAAGGTCTTCAATATTAATAGCTATGCTGCACTTTGCGATAGATATTTAACAACAGAGGACATATTCTTGGAACTGTAAGTTAGTCATCTATACTTTTGGTTATTGTGAGTCATATTTTTAATGGTAAGTTATTTCTTTTAGGAATATGAATACTATTAAACTTCTGTTTTCTCACAGTCTCTTCAGGGCTGTCTCAGATTTCCTGATGACATCTGTTATATTTTCATTTTATTCAGGTAGAGGTCAACAAGTGTCTCAGTAGGGAATAATTTCAGGGTCTATGTGGAACATCTCATTCAATCTGTTTCTCTTGCTTTTATTTTCCTCTCCATGCACTATACTTTTTAAGAGAATAGTTATAATGACACAAATGTGCTGATTTATTTTGAGATCACACAGCTAGCTTGTTGTCTAAGTGTTGTACAATTGCCAACCAGACAGGAAAAAATATTTCTTCATTTGACAAGAAATAATCTTGTAGTAAATCAGCTTTATATTTGGCTTTTGAGGAAGACTGCCTAGTAATCTATCAGCTCTTTGTAGTTTACCATACTATGAAATTTGGGCTTTGATCCAGTTTTAGCCATAGAGTCACTCAAACTTTCCAGGATGTTGCTTGGCACCCTGCTAAATTTGCATTGAATTAAAATTAATACCGTGAATTACCTATAAGACAGCAATATTTTTAACTAGTGGTGTTACTTTGTAACTAATGTGGCAAGTATCTAGCATTCATAAATCTCTCTGGTTTTGTGGGGGGTTTTTTGNTTTTTTCTGGCATGGAAAGTAATGAAAAATGTGACAAGGGTGAACTCAGGCCTCACTTGGATATTATTTTTTGTTAACTTGCCCACAGAGTCCAGCAAAGTCTCTTGCAGAGCTCACATGCTCTTACCAAAGCACAATTAATAGGACTGGGAAGTTGTATCAAAGTGAATTATTCATGGGCAGACTTGAACATACAGAAACTTTAAGGAGTGAAAAAAATCCATCATATTTCTATATATTATCACCTTTCTTTTATAGGTTTCTTATCCTTTCAAGTCAAAGGAAACATTTATTTTCCCTCGTTTCTTCCTTTAAATCCCTTTCTCCTCCTTTTTCTGCTGCCTGCAGATCTGTCTCACATTTTCTCATGAGAGTAGGCAAAGTGGAGGTCTGCTGCCTCACAGGCTGGGGTAGAGGCAGAAACAACCTCCCTGCTGAAGGAAGGGGAGGCTTTTCTCCCATCTTCTTTCCATCTCTACGATTCTCACAGATATAGGGCTAATATTTAGCTACCCCCATGTCACTGGTCAGGTCTGCCTACTCGTGTTTTGCAGTCAAGGGAACTGCCAAGTCTTTGTCATCAGAGAATTCACACTGAACAGCACAACTTCCCAGGGACCATTACTAACCAGACAGCTATTCACTACTTGAGGAGGTCTTATTTTTGCTTTTCAGCATCTGATTTTAATGTTCTGTCAAAAAGCTTTTTGAGATGTTTTTGCTTTCTATGAAAGGTATATTTTAAATTACTCTTTCTACCCAGAAAACTTCACTTTCCACACTGCAAATTTCACCGCAAAGCCCATATTTATGAAGAGCTTCACTCTGCCCTATTCCCAGCCTCCAAGTATTAAATCTCACCTTGAATCTTGCCTTCACAAGTCAGCACTCCACCCTTCCTCTCCTCCCCTGCATACATTCTCAAGATGCCTGTCTGTCTGTCTTCCCTGTTGCTTAGCACATCTTACACAACCATTTGGCCCCTCCTTGTGTGGTTGAAAATGGCAAATTTGCAGCAGCAGACCTTCCTCATCTTGGTGCAGTCCAGGATGTGCTCTGATTCTGCTCCTCACTTATTGCATTCCCCAGGGAGGTTTTGGTATGTTTATCAGGATGTAGTAACATACCACCTGGTCTCTAGTGTGCAGAAATGAGCACTGTGCAGCATGGGCAAGGGATTTTAAGATGGAATTGCTTTTAAAAACCTTTAATGGATAATTTCCTAGATAGTATAATGTACTGTTCCCCCAAAAGAAAAAGAAAAATCATCCTTTGAAATCTAGTTTTCTTAAAAAAAAATTATGAAGGTAAGTTCTGACTGGTTTCCATGGCTACCATCTACTGTACATCAGTATTTGCTGTGACGAGCATTTTAAATGGCCCAGAGTGAGTCCTCAGAACACAAATTCATACCTGTGACTTATCCATTTCACATCATAGAAGCAGTTTCTGCTACTGGTTGTGACATTCACATTTTCTGTTATAAAATATTGAATAAATGAAATTAAAATAATATACTCGAAATGTAGTGCAGTTAGGTGAACACTGAAGTTAGAAGTTGCCACAGTAAAAAAATTAATATTCCCACCTGTCTTTCTTTTCAGAACAGATAATATGCAGTTTTCTAATGACAGAGCTAATAACTATGATCTATGCTCAGAGAAGGGTACTGTAGTACAGTTTTGTTACAAAGTTATACATGCATATTTGCTCATGTCTTAATTAGAATGTAGACACTCTGATTATAGCAGCTGAATCAATCTTCAAGTCTTTTTCTGTGAAGTTCTGTGGAGAATAATGTATTTAAATGACTGCTGACAGTATATGGATAACATACATTTTGCCATAAAACACCTTTCCCCTTGGTGAAGCACAGATTGCTTTATTTCTTAGAATTTAAATCATTAGAAGCCTTAAACTTTTTTTTTTCTCTTTGGCTGATGTTTTGAAATGAAAATCAAGCAGCAAGATGAATTCAAGTTAGCAATTTTGCAGATGTTCATGATTGTGCCTCTTTACTATTAGAAAAAAGTATCTTTTCCCCCCAGCTTTACTATTTGCCAAGTTTTGAAAAGGTCTCTTGTGTGCCTCTGGTATTTTACTGTGCTTACACAAGCAAAAAGAAGAGTTTTCTCAATGCTCACTGCTTATTTTAAGTATCTGACCATTATGAATCCACTGGTTCTTCATTATAACAGGACCAATTATAATGTATTTACTAGGATTCATACAGATGTCTAAAGCAAGTACTGCTGAGTTATTGGTGTTGGGTGAGTATTAATAAGAAAATGATTTTGATGAAATACTGAACAGTAAAGAACTCTATATTAGGCAAATAGGATGCTAATGTTAACAGCATGCTTTTTTAATATTAAGATCTGCAATAACCTGTCTCATTACTTTTTCAGCATGAAGATGTTTCCCATCATGAAAACATCACATTTGCATTGCTTTAACCTTTCTGTGTCAATTAGTTTTCTCCCTTTTTCTCTTATTAAGTTGTGCATAATTCTTTCAGTTTGTCAGAAAATGGAGGTCAATGTCATCTTAAATGGCTTGCAAAAGCTTTTACCAGTGATGGTTTGGACACATAAGGCATTCTTAGAAGATGCTAATCTTCAGCCTTTGATATCCCAATACTATTGAGCTCCCTGTGCACTTAGTCATGAGTTGAATAAAGGAACACCCTTAAATAGTTCTCTCTTTTCTATTGCATACTAAATTCCTCACTCTTGAAGTGTGTTTGTGACGTGCCATATCCAACTGATTCAATACACAAAATAACAAGAATACGTTGAACATGAAAAAATCAGTAAATGTTAGTGACACTTAAGAGATGGTGGCTCTGAATACTTAAAATCAGATGTCTCTGAGTAAAATGGGGTAAAAGAAGTGTAGAGGTTTCAAGCATGACTGACACCTGACTACGGAGCACACCAAGCAGAGGCTAAGGCTTGTGTGCCCTGTTCCCTCTATCCACACACTTCTTGAACTTCTACCCAGCATCATGGTTGCAGGAAGCTGCAAAGACTGAATTACTTTCGTACCTCTACTGAGTACATTGCAGAATTTGGAGGGAAAAGGGGGCAAATAAATATTAGTTACCTGCTTAAGGGAAACCTCATATGAGAGGTTGGGTTGCTGTCACTGTCTTCTCTCAATAAACGCTTGCAGAAAAAGTCCTTATGAACAAGAAATCTCACCTTCCTGAGGAAGATTTAACATAGCTAAACTCTTTGAGAGGAAATCAGTTGGAGTTTTGTTAAAAATCACAGGGATCACTTGAGGGCTACAAGCTGTCAGATATAACAACTATGAGTGAACATGTTTGCCCAGAGCCTGGAAACTCTTGGTAGAAGTTTGTGGTCTTATTTACCATATGGTTCCAGGCAGTTGCAATTCATCCAGGCCAGTGTTTTTGACAGGCAGCCAGATATGTTCACACTTCCTCTCCAAGAGGCTTCAGAGCTGAATGCTAAGCAGTGAGCACCATCATCACTCCACAGTGCATTTGACACCAACATCCCCAGTGAAACTGTAGCTTTGAATAAGAATAAACTAGTAGACAGGGATGTGAAGTGCAGCTGAGTTAATGGCTTTGATCAGGAAAGAGTCTATTTACTTACAGGGACAGCTACAAAGCCGACACAGTGGTGGAGGTGGGAAACTGCCTTTATTTTAATACATACACACTAACAAGTGTGTGACTCTGGCAGGGTGGCAGGTACCTGTGACTGAAGTTTCTGTAGGAGACAGAGCTAGGTGTGACCTAGATGTGTTTGCTAAGATGGATTTATCAACCTCCACAAAACAGTTGCGGGTCTTGTCAAATCTGTTGGTGATTAAATGTCCACATACTTTCTGTTACTATTTGCTTAATTGATTGTGTCTGGAATCTGAGTTTACAGCTACAGACAGTGATCTTATTTCATGTTCTGTGTGCAGTGGTGCTTAGATTACACATGGGAGAGAAGTCTGCCATTCCTTGGTCCAGTGCCTTAGATCAAAATCTAGTAAATTCTAAAGTTATATTTTATGATGGCTTTTTGATTCTACAAGTAAATGACACTACTTATATATGTGTCAGATAAAAAGCATGTTCTGCTATGAAAACAGATATTAAAGAATGCTAGAAAACCTAGAACCATTTGTAGAAAACAATAACTTTCCTCACCTATATTCACCCCAAGTTAAAAAATGAAAAGCAAAATGTCAAAATTCTCAGCGATGAAAGAGACACCGCTCATTGGAAGTCTTTAAAACTTGTATATGTTTTTCAGACACTTCTAATAATCCTTTTTACAGCATTTCTCTAAATAAGCCATAAAAAAGCAAAACCAAATCCAACATTGTGTAAACAGTTTTTAGTTGTCAGAGGGGATTAATGGGAATTCATGTAATTAATGGAATAATAAGTAAAACACATGCATGTGTGTGTATGTATAATGCATGATCACATGTATATATAAAAATATATACAACAGGTACACATAAATCAGCTGATTTTCAAAGAAGTAGAATTTTTAATATCTCTGCTATTAATTACATGATATAGCCTACAGAGAGCTGAAGAAATTACAGCTCATAGCAGGTTCCCCTCCTTGAGTTTGCTAGACTTCAGGTCTGACCTTTCCTCTAAATGCTTTCTGAGCAGTGACTCAGGTGGGCCATTTGACCAACACATTTGAAGAAGAAACAGATAAAGATTATTAATGCAAGGCTAAATAGAGGAAATCACTATTTTAGTAGTGTTATCAAGACAGAATGTATGGTTTTCAACGCATCCAAGTAGGTTTTATCACATCTGATGGTAATAATTTACTTTCAATAGACATAATGGCCTGAAGTATTATGCTATTATCATGTCAGCGCTGTATTAGGAAAGACTGCTAGTTTGAGTGCTACCACCAGCTTAGAAGTTTCTTTGAAGACCATTATCTTGTATGCTGTAGGAAATGACTTAACATTACTTTTTATAAGGGCATAAAAGAACTTCAGTGCTGTCTTAATAGCCATTTCTTAATTCAAGATCTCTAACACAGTAACAATGAATATTAGAGTGAGTGTGAGAAGATTAGCTTTGAAATGGGAAAGAATGAGAGTTTATTTTAGCTTAAGAAGAAAGCCTGTAAGAAGACTGGGGGCAGATCCTCTAGAACTGTGGACATCTATTACAAAGCACAGTTTGAGTATTTTTATTTTTTTTTAAATAAATCGACTCTTGTGTTTATAAATTTTGTATTTAAATCAGAGGAATTTAGTTAACTATAGCATACATGATGTGATTTAGGTTAAAGATACAGTTTGTGTTTGTAAGCCAGATCCTATCGTGCACATCCACATGATGTCAATATCAACGAATTTCTGCCTGTGTGGAAGAGGTGTGAATTATTGGCTGCCTTGCAGGGAACACTAAAGCTTTTACTAATCTAACTTTCTGTGTTAGTATCCAGACACTTCAGCGGGGAATGTTGTTGATATGGGCTTCCTAATAGACAGGACTGGATGGAAGGCCAGGTATGGCCATCCTCAGATCAGCAAAACCTCAGAAAGTAGCATTTCCTACAGTGTGACTAGAGTATGTGCCACACTGGATGATGCTAAAAGGGAGGCAGCTACTGTCCCCATAGCTCTTTTGATAAATTACAGAAGTACCTTCTCCTTATGCTGCATCTATTTCCCTTGGGTAATTGTGGTATCTGTTACGCAGCTCCGTATCAGGCAGCTGGTGTCTGATTAAAGCAATTATTTCAATTTCTAAGGCTACTGCTAGACATTTTCTGCTAGTGTTGAGTATTTATAGGAAGGATGCCAAGGGCTTAATCATCTCATATACATTTTAAATTATTGATTTAATGTAGATGTAAAGTCAACAGATTATTTAAGTATATGAGTTTTATTCATTTCCAATGGTGACTTCTAAAAATCAGATAGAGAATTTTCTATATTTAATCTGGAAAACTATCAGCTCCTTAGCTTCTTCTCACTGTTGTAGGAGAAGTGGTTTGGAAAGGTTCCATATCATCTGAAAAACATTTCCAATCTGTGAGGTTTCATGGCATCATTTTTCTGTAAGTACAGATTCCCTGGAAATATTGGGACAGGACTCAGGTGCTTCAAATCCTTCCATTATATTGCTTGATACAGTATGTTTGCTCACTGCCTGCAGCAGCTGAGGTATCTGCAGGCCCACCTTCCCCTCAAGAGGGTTGATGTCCTGTGGATGTTGCCTTCAGGCTGCATATGGGCCAGGCAGCTACAAGTCCACTAGTGCAGGTCCTTACCAGTGTGGTGTGCACGGCAGCACCAGCTCAAGAGACACATTGTGGAACCTTCCAAAGAAGCTTGATGTTAAAACCCTCCCATTGTATATGCACAGAGATGAACAACCAAATTAGTTAGCTAAAGATTTATATAACCTGCTATCCTCCTTCCTCTTGGTAATAGTACTGGGCGTTTCCCACTGCATCTCATTGGGCTATATTAACACTTTCTGCATAACAGCATTCTCTGTATGTATACACACATTTTTTTACATATGTCTTATTTTTTAGCCTATATAAAAATATTCAGAATATCCTTATCTTTCAATCTGATTCTGATGATTTTCTGTTAAACCTGTGGCACGATGTGTTTTAAGAGTAAATTATCTTGTCGTAGTATGAAAATTCAAATGCATGAGGAAAAATATCCTTTAATTATTTTCATATGCATGTCCTACTATTACATTCAGCTGAGAGAAAATAAGCTATCTGCCTCTAACGTCAAGTAATTTGCCCGACTAGAGTGATGGAAATATTCCCAAAGGAATCTGCTGCTCTGGAAAAGGAAAACAGCATTAGACATTTAAAGCTTCAATGGTTAAAACGTTTGCTTCATAAATATTAAAGCCAAGCCAAAGCTTCTAACTCTCCCACTCCCAGAAAGGATGGTGTTCAATCACAGTGGAGCAGAGAGGGTGTTGGTGAAGATGCTGGAAAGGATCGATATAGTTCCCTAGCAACAGGGCTACGTGCCTGGGGTTCCTGCATCCACAGGGACCCTCCTGACCCACTAAATCAAGGCAGCAGTTTTGCCTCTGCTGCCATTATGCTATCTTGGAGCAAACGTTTCCATGGCTCTTATTTCTCAGATCAACACAGAGATAAGAGAAACAAGTAGCAGTGGGATGGAGGAAGCTAATTATATTGCTTTAAGAAGGCAGGTGTGTTGTCTGTCAGGATAATCTTTTAAAGAAAGGCAGCTCTGTGAAGGGAATGAAACCTCAAATGCACTGATATAATTATTGTTTTCTAATATCAAGTGATGGATCTAATGTTTTATTACAGAGAAATCACAGTCTGTAGCCATGGAGTACAGGTTCTGAGCAGAGGTTATATTAACTGTGTTCACAGGGCTGCATAACTATAACGGAAAAAGCAGGCAGTGAAAAGCATACACGACTTTTTTGCTTTGTCATTCTTTTAACATTGTTGAACTTTTTAACTTAATTGTGGATGGTGGATTAAAAATAATTTAGTTTCCCCTTATGAAACAGCAGTTTTAGGCTTCTTCCATTCTACATGAGCTAGCACTGACTCAGTGTGCATGTGCTTTTTTCCTCCCTGTCTGCTCAGAGCCAATATTGGGTCCAAACAAATCTGTTTTGTTTTCAAACCTGGTCAACTAACCAAAAAAAAGACAACAGGACAGGAGAAGCAGACAGATAAAAGTCAACTAAGATTAAACCTAGAGGCTTCCTCAGACTATTATTTTCCTCTGAAAGTGTAGAATAAAATAGAAAACATGTTTTGTATCAGAATAAGGAGCATATTCTACTGCTGTTATAGGAGTATGTGCTAGTTTAGATTGCTCTGACAAATTTAATGTGATTTATTGACAAATTTTAACCTTTTTTTAAAAATGTACCATCATAAGCGTATATGCTGTATATTTTCTCTCTCTCTGGTTTTTTCTTTCTCCTATTTAAAAAAAAAAAAAAGCCAAATCATCCAGTATTGTGTTAGTAGATATTTGGGCGGTCTGTCTTGGTGAAATGATTGGGCCCATCTCTTCATGAAATGATTGGGCCCACCAGTGACAGAGATATTGGATCACAAAAAGAGTCAATTGCAGCAGCAAAGCTCCTTGCTACTAAACCTATATTTCAAAATACCATGTGTCGTTTGTAAGTTGAAACTCATTCTTCTCCTGATCTTAGATTTTTCTTTATTACAAAATACACTGAAAATTCAAGAAGGCACTGGAATAATTCATTTATTCCACAGAGTGCTTATGAAGATCCTCTTAATGCAACTGGTTTGAGCTGCCTTCACAGGATAGTTCAAATTAGAAACATTCACATAGCTTAAAAGTTCTTAAAAACCTGGAGGAAAATGCATTATCTGCTTTAGAAATACCAAGTATTGACCATTGCCTATCTCAGAATAGATAGTTAATAATTACACAGGTCTCTAATTTCTCCTACATTGAAATAATTTCAGTACAGTACAGTACAGTGCAAAACCAAAAAGACTGAAGGTTGTAGAAGTACTGTTGATGATTTTTCTTGATTATCCCCATGCTAATTGAACTATACAAGTGTAACTGAGAGTTGAATTGAGTGCTCAGCCATAGAGTAAGAAAAATTTTTCATCTTCTGAAACCTATGACTGCAGGCCATTAATTTCAGAAGGAAGTCTCAGGCCAGCACCCCTGTCGAGAGGCTAAATGATGGTAAACAGCAGTTGAAATAAAGAGGAAAATCCAATGAACTCTGAATTTAATTTTTAAAAAATTAGTATTATATAATATGCTGGACTAGTTGCACTACCCTATCTTTACTTTTTTTTTTTTAAACTAGTGGTCAATATCCAAACTCACTATTATTCAATTTGCAGTTTAGGGTACATATACATCAAATTTATCATTTCACAGTGTTAGCAAGCAAGCTCTCATATTCTGAAAGAGATGAAGGCCAAACCTTTGAGTATCTCTCAATAACCTGTCTGTTTCAATGTTGCACTGCAGCACATGGCAGAGTTGTATTATTGTGAATCCCTGGATGTGCATCATCCTCCAGCAATTCCTCTCTTTTATCCAAGGAATCGCTTTTTACATTTTGAATCTTGCCTACAGGAAGATTTTGGACATAGGACTTATATGGTCATACAGGCTGACTGATGCTGATATAAAGAAGTCCCATAAAACTCTGAATTATCTCTATCCTGTACAAGGGCTTCTACAATGAGTCCTAAAAATATCCTAAAGCTTATGAGGTTTTTTCTTGGCCTTAGGAAAACTTTGGCTTTGGACAACTCTACATCTTAGCAAAGAATCAGTGGATTTTATTACAGCTCACCAGTTGCTCACCAATATAATCACTCCAAAGAAGTTCTGGCTTGGCAATATTATAACCTGTGGTGAGGGTAAAATGGCTGTCCTTCCAACTTCTATCAGACTGGTGAAACAGTGAGAATGAAAATGACATCTTCCTCCCCTGCAGTCTTGTCCTGGGCAGGCATAGCTGGACACCTGTACCAGGCTCTGAATGTGGGCTCCTTATCAAAGTCTGTGCTCAGACTATGACACAAAATGGAAAGGAAGGCCATTTCTTATATAACTTTATCTGAAAAAAAAATACCCTAGGATAAGGAAAGGCTTCTTTTTGACAACCAAACGTCTGACAGCTCCACTGTGAAAGATGAAAAAACCTCCTATCTCTCCAAAAATATACAAGAGTAATTGAACAATTTGGGCTCACTGAGGTGTGGAGGGCACAGCTAAGAAGTGCTGGCACAATTCTTCAGGGCTTGACAGCTCCTCTGGAAGAGTCTATTTTTTAGTAAGCTGCTCATTAATCAGGATTCTCTGTAACAGTTGGCATAGCCCCAGGACCATAATTGATTGTCTTTTCTTAGTAGAAAACTAGACAGTCTAGCAAAGTGTAACCCTGGTGTACATAACAGACCGCCCTCCAGCACTGGGTTGTGTTTTACGAGTGCTATGTGCAGTTGAACTAAATGTTTGTTTGAGGATAGCAAACAGTGAATTGCCAGCAAAACATTAGGGACTGTCTATTTAGACAAAATAATATGTGAAGAAAAGCAATTTAGTTCCAAAGAGTCAGTGGGAAGAGGGAGATGAGACACTTTCCCAAAGGTGGCTCAGTGCCCTCTCAAGCTCAGCATAACATGCTTACATCCCATCAGCATCCAGAAGCTGCTGATGCAGACTGAGCAATAGGTTCCTCTGTCAGACAGTACCTCTCGGTGTCCCTTGGGACCAGGTGGCCTCAGTCCTGCACACTGGCAGCAGCCCCACCTCCCTCTGTCATATGAGCAGCTCAAGCTCTGGGCAAGTTGACACGTCCATTACCCTTCCTTTAGGCTACTACTTTGAAAAGAACTGAAGGTTTATGAGAACATAAAGAAACATAAAAGAGCAGAGCCTAGCAACTCATCAGTGGGAGTCCCTGTGATGGTTGTATTTTATTTAAGGGCTCCTCATACAAAAGCAATCCTTCCTGAAGGTACTAATTTTTCAAATCCTCATGGGACCTTCTTCACAGAGCAGGCTGTAAAGTCTTTGAGATGTATATGAATGCAATGGTAAGACAAGTGCTTCCCAAACCCTGGGTATATCCAAGAGGCAGTAGTTCTGGCTGTACATTTGCTAGGCTCCAAAAATTCTGATGATCTGGTAGTCTTAACTTTGCTGGGTCATCATGGGGTTTTTTTTTGTTTTGTTTGTTTGTTGGTTTTGGTTTGGTTTTGGTGGGGTTTTTTTGGTTTTTTTTTCTACCGGGTGCCTGGTTTAGAGAAATACAGGTTACTCTTTCAATTGACAAGTGACTGGTAATAGCAATAGGAATAATATTAAGAGTCTAAATGGTTTTTGTATCTGTATTATTAACGAAAATCCATGCTCCTTAAACACCTAGCTGATTGCTTTAGCAATGATGGTTAGAATAATGGACATGTAAAGTATTTGCTGTGATTCAGAAGATATTTGGTTTTGTTTGCTAAGTAGCACAGACATGTGATATGTTAATGTATTACATTGGGGTGGAATGTGTCTAGAGAGATGATGAGAGTGATTTAACTCTGGGGCATGAGTTATGTTTCATCAAGATTTTTGCTGATTTGTCATCAAAGGGCTTATAAGTTACTGTGCAGTCATTATGTCCATAAACATGTTGCAAATGTGGAACTGAGGTAATTCCAAATGTATTGTAGACTGACTCAGGGGAATAAGGTATTTCAAACACATCATTGAATACATGTGGGCAAAGAAAACATTGAAATTTTGGAGGTCTGAAAGGGACTATTGGAGGAAAATGCTCCACAGTTTATTCAAGGTTACACCTGAATTGGACTTGATGATCCTGATGGGTCCCTTCCAGCTCAGGATATTCTATGATTTTATGGCTTTTAGAAGTTGTTGGGAGTACTTTTGGCTCTAATAATAACAATTACTTTCTAAGTTTCCATTGAAATAAATGTATACTTTATATACCATAAAGTGGTGGTCAGAAACTCACCAGCAAGAGTAGTAAAGATTAACTAGGTGTTGTAGGATCTGTGTTAATTCTTAGTCATCAGTATCTTTCCCTTTATGTCTAAATACTGCTATTCCAGGTTTCTCAGGAAAAATAAATATAATAATAAATTTATTTGTTATTATCATATGGATTATGTATACAGAATTGTAAAACAGCAATTGCTTTCAGAGGTTGCACATAGAACAATGCAAAAACTATAAAATGTTACTAATCCGTATGCTAATAAGAGACCCCTAGTGCAAACCCCTATATATGACCTGAATTTACAATGCATGAGATCCAAAAAGTATTAATATCCTGCTGATGTGCTGTAATTCTACCATCACCTAGAAGAAGTGGTGCTGATAAGAAAGAAAAAGTATTAAAGGACATGCTTATTTCATATGTGATTTAGCACTGCCTTTTAAGAAGCATGTGGCATTTCAAAAAACAAAAAGAAGTGTCCAGTGAAAATACAAACTTAGGCCAATACTTTTCATGGTCAAGTTATAAACAATCTTCCCTTTTCACTGTCTGTAGGAATTATTTCACAACTTTGCTCTAGAAGTGATAATTCAGACCTTTTGGCATTGGTTCCTAGTCAATAAATTAAATGGTTGGAATAATGTTGGAACCTTATGACTCTGATCCTTAATTAAGTAAAGGAAAAAAGTCTTTTCCTTCCTTTTTCTTATGCTCTG
>VWZD01012268.1:1116269-1190833 GCA_013396695.1 Sakesphorus luctuosus
CTTCCTTTTTCTTATGCTCTGAGGGCAGGCAATGTTACTGTTCTGCCCTATGACTATCATCCTATATTCATCTGTACTCCTAAATCTGTACCTTAAGTCCAGTTTGTATGTATGGTTTCCTACAGTGTGAGACTTCAGTGAGGACTTCACTGAAAACAGTGCGAAAGAGCAAAGAATGCAGCTTCTTATTTTAAGAACTAAGTATATCTTCTATGTAAAAAACAAGATGATGTTTTCTCTTCCCATCAATTTTGCAATGAGCCAATATGCATTCCTCATTTAATTGCATAACTACTCTGACTTAGAGATTTCACGTCATAAAACTTAAATAAATGTTTTNTTTGCAGAGTGCTTCCTGGGTTTGCCTGAACCTCAAGGAAGTCTGTGGCAGAACCAAACTTGTTGAGTAAGCAGACTTATTTCCATAACATTCTTTATCACTTTTGACTGATACTGAGTTGCCTGAAAGAAAAAAAAATAGAGGCGGGGTTGTAAAAAAATGTGTAAAATAATCTTAGCAACATTTTTTTCCTGGCTATGACAATGTGTAAATTTAATATGTGACTTGCAAGTGCTGGAAGTCAACCACATGGACCTTTTCATCAATTTCAACTACAAAGTGAGACAAAAAGAGTGAGTCAGCATGTACAGCACTGAACCTTGATCTTCCTTATGTCTATTTTTAAATCATCATGGAAAAGTTCACTGAGGTTTTAGCAGAGTTCTCACCAAGATTCTTTCTGTAAGATAATCGAACACACATTTCATGCTTTGTATATCATCAAATGCAAATTCCCTGGGAACCAGGAGTAGCAAAGTTGAGTAATTTATACCACTGTCAGTCTACATGGACATCTGCTCCTGCACGTGTACTCTTGTGATATTAGAAATAGAGAGAGAGAAAAAAACAGCAAAAACCAGTAGAAATTTGGTTTTCCTATCATGGGGATATTGGAGCTTTTTTTCTGCTGCTTCTTTGGTGACTTTGCATTTTCAACTACTGTCTCCTTGTACAGAGGACAATGAAAAGATGTAAACTTAAGAGTGTATTTCTATCCTTATTAAAGTTGTTAAAATGTAGGCATTGTCAGTAAAGTCACAAAATACCTTTATTTGAAAGCTATTATTACCCTAATAGAAAAGAAATGCTATTTAGAACTGGTTGAATATTCATTAGTTTTGTCTTCCTCATAATGAAGCTTGTAGTTATTTCCATCCTAGGTTTTCAGAGGAATGACTGCAGAAATAGGGATAACCAGAAAGTTGCTTGCCTTATTTTAAAAGTGCTACTAGGATTAATTGCTGTCAGTGCAATGCCATCTGTCATTGTCCCACAACAGCAAATCATCTAAGCATCCAATTAGCAAACTTAGGATGCAGTTTAATTAATCAAATATAAAGCTTCAAATTTATGACTCCTTATTTCTCTATTCACTTCAATAACCCCTTATTTCATTTGATATGGTCTCATTTCATCCCTCTTTTTTTCTGCTCTTTTCATTACCTCACTTTCAGTTTGCATTTCAAAACTGCAATTAGAAAACAATATTTTTTCACAGTTTTATGCACTTTGGCTGTAATATATACCAAGACCTAATTTAGAACTATAGTAAGTAATCTTTTTATTCAAAGTACAACTGAACTAAAAGGATTAATTATAGTTTCGATCTTCACATTTGGAAACTCAAAATATTTCTGCCTATTGCTGCGTAGGTTTTCTTCACTTACAGGTTCAAATGGCAAAAAAAATGCATTAAGCACAGCAATAACATTCATTCATTATCTTTATTATTCTAGAGAAAGAATCTGTGAGGCTCTTTCTGTTTGCCTATGTACATTGGTGATTCCATGAAGTCCATTGTGTTGGAAGAGAATATTGTGGAAATTGTGTTCTAAACCTGGATTATTTTGCAGTAGGAGAGGGTTTTTTCCATCAAATTTGATAAATCACTTCACTGATAAATAAATTTTGCTCCTATAATTCCATCATGTTGTGACAGAATATTACCAAAGCACATATTATTCTTGTTGGTGATGGCAGAAATTTTAAACATGCTTGACTATTTTATCCTGTAAGAATCCTTTGTAGCTTTTCCTTTTGTTCAGATGGTCAGCAGTAAATACTAATTCTACCTCATCGTTTCATTCTGCTACTGTCAAAAGGATAACAGTGGTAAATATTTCTTTCCAAAGATGTTGTATAAATGTAGAAATTGCATTTTTCTGTCTGAAATGCTTGTCTTGAATGTAATGGTGCTAGATTATTGTAAGGTAATGAATGGTAATCACAGTACTGAGTAAGACATCTGGCCCCAAAGCAGGAAGTTTGGACATTACAGAGACCATCTTCCATTTTTATTATTGATTACACTTAACACTGGTCTGCTTTTTCATAATTTGTTTGACAATAATTCCAGAAATATATTAAAAAAATACAGAATGAGAAATATAGTGATTAAAGTGACCTCTTAATACTTGCAGCTGCCTTTCATCAATCATCATCTATCATTCCTAATGATATTAGGTATTACTACCCAGATAATATTATTATAATGATTATTACGTATTAGCACCCAGAATGGAATAGGGGCTGTTTGGATTGCATCCTGGAATTAGGGTACTGAGACAAAAGTCTTTCTGAAGGTCCTTTGAACCCCTTCTTAATCTATGCTAATTGCTGGGTCAGTGTTCTGGGAAAAAAAAATAATAAACCCCACATTTAAAATTATGTTGAAATGGTTCTCATACATAATGCTGAATGCTGGCACTCTGAGATCAGTGACTCTAACTCCTAAATCTCATTTCCACTTGTTCACATATATATGTTCTTTGATCCTTTCAGTGACCATGTTTGTGAGCGGTAATAAAATTACAGGCTGTTTTGTACAGAAGTGTGCCTAAGATATCACACAAGAGCGATGAATGCCTGTCAGGAGAGCTGACTGAAATTCATTCCCATGGTCAATACTACAGATCAGGTTGGTAAAAAACCACATGGATGTTTAAGAATTACAATTCATTATTAAGCAAGAGTTAATTGTAGTTCTGTTTCTTACCTGATGCTGTAGAGAACATTTTTCAAAAGACAGTGATACCTTCTATTTTTTGCCATGCCACCCACCTCCTGCATAAAATAATCCTTGAGTTTCAGCTCTTGACCCTCTGCAATGTTCCCTTGGGGCTAAAACACCTAGATCATATGTTCAAAGATATTACAACGTGATACCATATCTTTAAAGGTTCCTCAATCTTTGAATATAAATTCCTTACTTTTCCTGTGTTATTAAAAGACTGCTTCCAGTGAGTGCACGTGAAAAGTAGCTTGCAGGAGTATGTCAGGATAAGGCCTAGAAAATGCTCTGCTATTTACCAGCATGTAAAAAAACTGATAAAATTTATACTTTCAAACACAGAAATAACTATGGTTTTGCACTGTTTTTCCTCTTCAGCATTTTCTCATAAGTTTTAAAATAGCTATAAGCTGTTAGTGCATAATAATGTTGGCTGGTATTCACATTCACATTTTCACTCTCTTCACCATCAGGAAGGGTCTGTGCTTGGTCTTTCTCAGAAGACTTTTTATTCATCCATCACTGTGAAAAGTCAGTTCTGCAGATGTCTGATACTTCTCATGAGAATAACCACAGAAATTATAAAGGTCTTATTTTAAATGGGGGGGCGGTCCCATGGTATAGTGGAGAGCACTCCGGTCTCTGAATCTGAAGGTCGCGAGTTTGAGTCTCAGTGTACGGACCATCCCCGGCAGTTCAATGCCTCCCTGCCATCCGATCCCGTCAGATCTCGGATGCTTAGCAGGGTCAGCCCCGGTTAGTACCGGGTGCTGTAGATAGTCCTAAGGACTTCACTGTCACTGTCCAAGCTTGCTCGGCCATGGCAAATGGACCTCAGGACTTAAACGATGGGGCCAGTTCTGTGCACGCTGAGCCTCACCTAAAAAATCCACTGCACAGGCTGGAAGGGCACACCCACGTGGGGAGAGCCCTGCCCAAATCTTCGTTCGCGAAGGTTGTCCATTATTATTATTTTAAACGGGAAAAGATTTTTGCCAAAAAAAGTTTAGTAATTCAAGTAAAGCAAAGACCTTGATATACAAAGTAATGCAGTCATTGAGAGGGACATGAAGGTGATCAAAAAATCACTCCATTGCTATCTGATCATATAGGATCTGTCTTACTGAGGGCTGTGAAGAAGAGGGTGGGGGGGCACTGGAACAGGCTCCCCAGAGAAGTGGTCACAGCAGCAAACCTGACAGAGTTCAAGAAGCATTTGAATGATACTGTCAGGCAAATGGTGTGACTCTTGGGGATGGTTCTGTGCAGGGCCAGGAGCTGGACTCAATGACCCTTGTGAGTCATTTCCAACTCAGCATATTCTATGATTCTATGCAGTGCTTGTGCTTTTTCAGAGCTTTACCACATTGACAAAGATTGGGCTCTGTCAATGTGACATTACTGATGTCCTTAATGTAAAATCACCAGTGCTCCACACGCATCCCTGGAGACCCCATAATCCACACAAAGCACCAGCAGAGTGGACACGGGGGTAAGAGCGTATGTTTCATTTTTCCCAGTGGCTGTGAGGGATGTGGGAGATGTGATCTGAGTACTGCCTCCCAACACCATTTAAAAGTTCATTTAACCAGAGGAGTTCAGAGAATGGCTTTGGGTGAGGTCCACCTTGCACAGTCTACCCAGTCACTGTGGGATTTCTGTGAAGTTCTAGTGTCACAGGAAATATGAAGGGAAGGCATTTGAGTAGCAGCATCAATAAATTAAGGAAGCTCTAGTTCCATATTCCCCTTTGTGCTTGGAAAGGTCATGTCACTCTGATGTGAAGAGCACAGAGGTCAAGCAAAGCAAACACAAGACCTCATGGTGCTTGCTCTCATGGAAAGGCTAACAGCTCACAGTCTCCTGCTCACCAGTAATGTTCACATTTCACCAGGTCAAATAGAAGGAGTTGTACAGAGGAAGGCACAGACCTCCCTCAGGCAGTGCAGAACGGATCAGGTGCTCCTCCTCCACTGTGAGAAGGCAGGGCACTCCATTATACCTCGTCAAGGATGTATTCTTCCTTTGTGCTACAGGACAACACACAGGACAATCATGCAGTTGCCTGTACTCAAACATAGACACAAAATATGGGCTGACACCCAGCAGTGTTGGATGCCTAAGAATTAAAAATATGTGCAAAGTCTGTTAAAAATCAGATAAATATGCAGTATCTTGTATTTGTCAGGGAATCACATTTCCAGTGAAATATTTCCTGATATTCCTAATATTTTTCACTTACTTACAGAACAACTTATCCTTCTGAGCTTCTGAGAGCTGCTAAACCAGTGTAAAGCAATGTGTTGGGTTATGGAAAAGAGTTTTATTTGACACACATGAGACATAAGCATAAAAACTGGTATGTGGTTTTCTCAGAGAAACGACGTAATTATTCTGCCAAAAAAAAAATCAAAAAAGTATTTGTTGGCAGCACATATTATTATTTTCACTCTACATTCATATAATAGTGCATATAAATATAAATATTTCATAGGGAAATTTGACAGAGAGATGCTGGTGATTGTATTGCCATACGCTGCAAACATAATGACAGTAGAGGAGAGGAAAAATCACCATAATTTAATGAAAGAAATTTAATGATGTGGATAACATTAAAGCATAGCTGTAGTAGCTATTCATAACTTCCTTCTCTGTGACATGATACTATACTTCACTGATCATATAGACATCAACACAGGTTTTTGAGGGTAAAACATAACATTTATGAAAATTTTGCTTGTATCTGCTATGGTTTACCTATGAAGAAGAGATAAATCACTAAATTTTTGACTCTCAGTAACAGAAAACCAGGTTTATCTTGGAAGCAGCAATGATTAAACCCCAGAATTTTAATATTTCTTATTTAACTGGTCTTTGCAACATATCAGTTTTTATATGAGGTTCAGAAAATTACAGTGGTCAATGTTTGTTAATCACTTGCATGACTCAGTTTTGATGTCAGTTTTATAAGCTCTGCACTGAAGTAAGAATGGAGTTATATATATATATATATATCTGTTACTGTCAATGCAAGAGTAAATTTGTCATAATGTTTGTTACAACTGAATTCTCCTGCTTTACTGACAGACAGAAGCCTGTTGACTGATGTTCCTGACTGATTGAAGGACCAGGTTTGTTTGGGTGACAGGTCTGCAGAACTGAGAATGTAGAGACTGGTTTGGGTGCAGCCCCGTGAAGGTCATTTGATTTTTTTCCATGCAAAAAGATGATGCTTTTGGAATTCACCAAAGTTCAGAGGTGATGGCTGGCTATGCTTGGCTATCTGATTTTTAGTAACTTCCAGCAAGAAAGGCAGAATTGAAAGCTGATTAAAAACAAGCAGAAAAAACCTATAATGCTCTTTGAATAGCACACGACCTCATGGAGGGGACCCTTTTCACTAGTAAGCTCAGTGTGAATTTGAAATGGAAATACAGCTGATGATGAGAAGGAGGGAAAAGGAGGACCTCCCTCTAGTTAAAGAAATAGAAAAAGATTGCAGAGAAATGACTGTGGTAACTACATTTCTTGTTGTATCATGGAAGGACATAGATTTGGTTCCAAGTAAAGGTATAATAACACAAATACGAAACATAAACTAAACTAATAACTTTTATATTTAAGTCTATTTAAGCCTATTGAAATCAGAAATCAAAATATACTTTTCTATTGTGAAATCTTATCACATGTTGATTTTTGATTCTATTTAGCTAAGAAGACAAGTAGAAATTTAGAAAGATCTGTGGATGTGTGCAAACTAACAGAGTGCATCTATGGCTATATGCAATGCTTAGTCCATAGTTTTGTGAATACTGAATAAACAGAGAGGTCAAGATAAAGACACTAAGAGAGTTGGAGTTGTTCAGCCTGGAGAAAAGAAAGTTTCAGAGAGACCTTACAGCAGCTTTCCAGTACTTAAAGCAGTCTACAAGAAAAATGGAGATGGACTTTTCTCAAGTGCATGAAGTGGCTGGACAAGGGATAATGGTCTTAAGATGAAAGACAGTAGGTTTAAATTAGATATTAAGAAAAAATATTTCTGTGGGGTTGATGAGACAGTGGAACAGTTTGGCCAGAGAAGCTGTGAACTCCCCACCCTTGTAAGTGTTCAAGGACAGGTTGGATGGAGCTCTGAGCAACCTGATCTAGTAGAAGGTGTCCCTGCCTATTGCAGGGGTGTTTGAACTAGATGATGTTTCAGGTCCCTTCCAATCCAGATTATTCAGTAAGTCTATTTTTCTATGATTCTAAACACTTATCCCTTTAGCATCTAACTTTTTTACAACAGCATTTCTATTGTCAGCAATGTAAAAGAACATATATTTTTTCTCACGCTTTCCACAGCCAGTTTTGGGGATTATGGATTCACCATGTCCTGGCAGCATTGGTTTCAGCGCAGGTCAGCAAAGAGCACATTTAATCTCAAGCCTTTCTAAAAGGAATTTATTGACTCAGTGCACCAAAGTCAACATCAGAACACCTTTTTACCCCTTTTTTTCCCTTCTGCCCTCTCATGTGTGCATTGTGTATCCTTCAGCCTTATTTAGTTATTTTTGTTACTCTGGTACTTCTTCCCTTCCCTTCCCTTCCCTTCCCTTCCCTTCCCTTCCCTTCCCTTCCCTTCCCCTTTTTCCTTTTATCCTTGCATAACTGCCATCATGCATCAGTTTTCTTTGCATTCAGAATCAGTTAGACATGGCACAAAATACTAAAGTCAAAAAGCAGAGAAACACAATTATAGTATGACAATATCCTGCTTTGGAGAGGCTTCAGAACAAACTCTGACATTTAGTGAATCAATATACAGTTGCCATGGCAACCTTCAGTGATCACATTTGACCTTGTCACCATGGAATCCTTCCTTTAAGAAACAGGCAAACAAGAGTGTTAGCTGCATGAACCTTCATACTCCTGATTAAAACCTGAACACCAAGTTCTGAACAAGCCTAGCAGCATCTGTGGTGTGATTAGTGTAAGAAAAAAATATTGCATTAAATTGTGTCTCTATGTTTTGAATGTTTATTTGAGGTCACAAGTATAGAAACAAATTAAAATTTTAAGGACTTTGGAATCAGATTCTGCTTATATAGAACGAGTTGCAGAAAAATCAGTCAGAAGATCACATTGTCTTTCTGTCTGTGAGTCTACTGCTTTTTATTGTAATATCTTGAATCACGGCTTTTGGAGGAAGGATTAGCACTTGTAGTGAATATGCATCATGGCTAATCTTGGACGATATGCTCTCTTGTGTCTGAAAGAAGCTGAGTTGTTGTCAACTATCTTATTGTTACCTTGCAACAGTTAAGAATACACTTTAAAATTTGCTAAAAGCAAACAATAATGAACAAGAACTGGAGGGAGTAACAGTGGTACTTCCCTTGATCTTGGTGGCTAATCATTTCCTCCACTGACACTTGGAGACTAAGAGGTGCATCAAAATGTAAGCTGCTCAAGTGGCATAATGTCTCTTGTTTTGTTGTTTTGCAATATTCACCATATGCAGGCAGTACAGTTCCTCCTTGTTTTAATAATGCCTCTCTTCACATATAGCTACTTATTATTTTCTGAGTGTCAAATTTTATGAACTTTCATTTTTGAATTACTGACACGTGGCATATTACAGCTTCACTCTCTTACAAATGTGCTGTTTGAACATATAAAAAAATAAAAGCTTGTATTATGCCTAGGGACACTTTAAAACACAATCTATTAAAAATCTTTAATATGCAGTTCTGGCTCTTTGGGGCTGTTTATGTACAGCAACTTTGTGTTGTGTTCCCTGGTGTGTCTTGGCATTGAACTATATCTGACTCTAATACCAAGCAGTTCAAATTGCTAGTGTTTCTTATTCCTTCATACTTTAGCCCGCCTTATTTAGTTAGTTAGTTGGTTAGGGTTTTTTTCCTTATTCAGTTATTTATTTATTTTTATTTTATTATGAAAGGATTCTAAAATCCTAAAAACTGGGAGAGACATCTGGAATCGCTACCTCTTATCCGAGGAGAAAAGTTTGCCAGTTTGCTTGGTGATAGTGAGTACTTGACACAGCAGAATTGTGTTAGTGGATTTTCAAATGACAGGAGCTAGGAGGTGATGGAACCTGTGTTAGTTAATACATGTGCATTTTTTCTGTGCCCACTTTTTCTAGGTTTAGCTTTTGATTTGCCTTAATCTAATTAACTTTACATTTTCTGCTTTTGGAAAACTTTTCCATATAATGAGATTACTCTTCAGGTTAAGAAAAACATAGATTTATAAGAAAATGTTAGATTTTTAATTAAATTTTAGTTTCTGAAAGACTTAGACACTTTTGCAAAAAGTGTTTGTTCCTGTAGGAGTAGGGTGCTGAGAGCTGTATGTTAAGTTGGCCTAAGGTAAGATCTGCAGCCTCTCTGTTTTCATTTGCATCTTGTTTGTGAAAGAAGAACTTAATTTGGAAATTTTGTAGATAATAATAATAATAAAAAAATCTTCATTATCTTTTTCAGCCCCCACGAATGCACTCATTCTATCAGATTTTCTACTGGTTTCATATGAGTTAATTTCTTCAGAGTCTCTTGATATTTGGATAATGCCAAACCCTTAATACTAGCCCATGTGAGGGTTACTTTTTGTATCACTGGAAAAAGTGCGAAAACCAGTCAGGAGCAGTGAAGGAAAAAATATTTTATCTAAAAAATTGGATACATCATTTGTAAAAATGATGTGCCATTGTAGAAACAAAATCTGGTTATTATCTACAAGGGGTTTAGATCCATTTACGTTAAGTACCAAATTGAATTTTGTGCTTTCACAATTTTTTTCTGCAGGCAGTTCATTTCAGGCTTCGACACTTTCCCACAGTTTTTAGCATTAAATAGTGCCCTGATAATGTTTTATATTATACTGCAGTGTTCTATTTTCAAGTCCTCAACTTTTTTTATTTAAAATAACATAGGTGACATGGCTATAGGTACAGTATTTGACCTTTCAAATTACTCTGCTCTTTCCAAAAATCAGTCCAGTTGTCAAGAAGACTATGGCTTTAAATCAAGACCTGTACTTTATGTCAGACTGCTAAGCTCTGTGAGGAGATAGCAAAGATGGCTCAGGATGGAACCTTATTCAGTGCTTTCAACACAGACCAAGACAAAAATGGATGTGCAGGAGACAGTATGAACTTGTACTTTTCTACAAAAATCTCTGTCAGGATTTTACATCTTTCTTTCAGGCCATATGAGCACACAAAAATGCTTTTATCAACATGCTTGAAGGCCTTTATGATATTCCTCTGCTCCACCCAGCAAGGCTTGCTGCAAAGAAGATGATGTGCAGAACAATTCATCAAGAGCTGCTATTAGATTTGTTCGAAACTTGCTATATCTGGAAGACAATGTTACCTAAGAAGAGTCTATTCCAGTATACTAGACAATCTTTTGCAGGAAGAAGGGTCTGTCTTTGCAATAGTCATGTCCCACAGCCCACCAACCAAACCTGGGAATCTTAGAAGTAGTAGGAATTAGTGATAGGAAGAAAATACAGGACAAAATGTTTGGACTCAAAAATTTTAAAGGTCTTTTCCAATTTAAACAATTCTATGATTCTCTAACACTTGCTCAAACAGAAAAATATCCAGATAAAATAATGAAAAGATTCTTGGCATAGGTCAGTATAAACACTCTGAACAGAAAATGTTGCTATTTTCAGAGCACCTGAAAACCCTCTCCAGCCTGCACTGCTCTTTCCTGCTTTGTGTGTTTCCAGTCCCACGTGGTGTTAAATTGAACTGATCATGTCAGGGAGAAAGGGGAAAGTGGTTAAGCTGAACACCTTTACAGTCAATCCATTCAGTTTCTATGAACTCTGCTGCAGAGAATTTTCTCAATATTACCTTGCCAGAAATATGATTTCTAAGAGTAGAAGACTGTGGTTTCTTGGTGTCAGAGTTGTGCAAGTTCAGAGAAACTAATCTCTTCTGTTGCCACAGGAGAGCCGGTTATGTACAGCAACGTGTCTGAATTGAATAGTGGTTAACTCTTTTGTGATGCTAAACTCTTCTAGAGTTATCAAGTCCAAGGAGGACAAACAAGTAAAATAGGAATCTTATATATATAATTTACTCATCTGCAAAGAAGAAAACTCCTGAAAGAACAAATGAATCTTAGTTTTCATTGAAAGTATGACATTGAAAGTAATATTTCACTTTTATGGATCATAACAATGTTATATCAATAGTAGCAATGACAGTTTACATCATATTAGTGCAGAGAACTTCACCAGCTGTGATCTATCAGATTACCCAAGGAATGTAGAAAGACCCATTGGCACTGTAATGAAAGTCAAAGAGGGAAACTGACTAGAGGGAAGAAAATATTCTTAGCAGTGGTGGTGGTTTTGGAGGACTGAGTAGAGGAACTCTAGAGGTCCCTTCCAACTGAAACTGTTCTATGATATATGTTTTTTCTTTTGTAAACAGAAAAATCCCTTCAGTTTCTGCTTTAGTGCTAGAAAGCTTCAAGGTACACTGTCTCGTGTTGTAAAACAGTATATCTGCTTCTTAAACTTTCACTTGCTAAACCATTAATACTTCATTTTCATTCATTCTTCTTTCTTTAATATCAGAATTACCAAATAACACCTCAGTACATGTTCCCTACCAACCAGAACTGCTGGATTAGAAATATCTGTGACGCTCCATCCCTCAAGCTTTCAAACTGTGCTACTGAGCAGGGTAATTTAGCACCTTGTGAGCCTGCTCAGCTGCAGTCCTTTATAATCTTCCTTCTCTCGCTCCTTGTTTGCACGCTTTTACTCTCTAAAAGACAATTAGGAAGTTGTTTACCAACAGAGAAGGGTGTTTGGGGCAGGGTAGTGAGTGAGGGACTATGATGGCGACATGGGAAGGCTGACAAGTGAGATAGAACAAAGCCTGAAGCAGCTGGGAAAAAGATATAGAGAAGCATGAAGAAGACCTCGGCAGAAAATGCAATGACCTGTCAAAGCAGTAAGAGCTAAAGATAGAGGCAATGTCTGCCTTATGAACTTGAAGGAGCCTTGAAGCCTGGTTAGCTTGCAGGACATAGAGGGACCAAGCATAGGATGCTTAGGAAAAGGAGTTAGGAAGGTTGGAAGATAAAGAAGAAATGTTCCTTCTAAGCAATATAACTAATAAGATCATTTTCGACACTACTTTCTTTCACATAAGTCTCATATTATTCTAGTGTGCTATGAGATTTCTCATCTCTCAGGTCCATAAGTGTGGCATAAGTATTGCTCAGTGTCTTTGCATCCTACAGTATAAATTGACTTTTCTGCCTCTCTTACAAAATCTCCCCATAAGCCCAGTCATGGCCATGTAGCTACAGAGGCCATGCAGGCTGTCAGACCTTTCTTGCAAACCCAGGTGACAAGGATACCTCACACTACAGCTACATCTCAGTTTTGCTTTCTGCCAGTCAGCTTGTAACCTGCTGCTTTTTCAGGGCCAATGCATGAGCAGTGGAGCACCAGGAGCAGCTGAGCTGTAAAAGGGAGCAGCAGCTGGTGGGGATGGGGAGGCAAGCTGCCTTGGCCACCAAGAGTGGTTACACTCTCCTGTTTCCCTATGGGAAACTGAACTCTCCAGGGCTTTGCTTTGTCCTCTCTCTGTCTCTTTTCTTTCCCCTTCCCCCTTTTCCTTCTTCCACTCCTCTTACCACATCAGAGTTGTTTGTGCCCCTTGGACCTGGTGGGACAGTTTATGTTAATTGCACAAAAAGAAATTTAGAACTGAATTTCCTCTTGCTTTTTCCAGCTAGATTTTGTTCCTCCTGATAGTTTTAACTTAGTAAAATTTGTTGATTGTCTTTTCTTAATTTTATTAATGTTGACTGGCAACACACAACTTAGCTATGCCTCACACAGGGATAGGAGAAGTGTTTCAGGCAAGCAGCTATGTCGGAAAAAGTTATGCAGCTTTAAGCTGTGTCTATGCTAAATTTGCTCATTAGTTTTACAAGAGCCCACTAAGAAAAGGTTTTTCCTGCAGAGCAATCCTGAGAGCTGAAAAATAGGTTTGAAAAAATGTTCAGGAACTTCATAGAGTAGTTTAGGTTGGAAGAGACCTTAAAGATAACCTAGTTCCAAACCTCCTGCCATGATCATGGATATCTTCCTTTAGATCAGGTTGCTCAGGGCCCCATTCAACCTGGCCTTGAATGGCTCCAGGGATGGAGCATCCACAGCTTCTCTGGACAACCTGTTCCAGTGTCTCACCACCACAATAAAGAATTTCTTCCTAATATCCAATCTAAACCTACTCTCTTTCAGCTTAAGATCATTACCCCTTGTCCAACCACTGCATGGCCCTGTGAGAAGTTCCTCCCCATCCTTCTTGAAGTACTGGAAGGTGCTATACAGTCTCCCCAGGGTCTTCTCTTGTCCAGGCTGAACTCCAACTCTCTCAGCTTGTCTTTGCAGGAAAGGTGCTCCAACCCTCTGATCATCTTTGTGACACTCCTCTGTACTCAAATATGTCTATCTTTATAAATATGCCCATATCTTTGTGTCCAGTAATGAGAAGAATAGCAATAGCTGGAAGACATTCAATCAGAGATCACTGGCCCTAGATGGTTTCTTCTCTGCCACTGTAATGGTGGTCAGTTGTAAGGATGGTCTTTACATTCCTGCCTTTCCAGCTGAGGCCAGAAACTCTGACTTACAACACGGTGACAAGGGAATCCCCATTAAAACAAAGAAACCCCCTTCAGCAGATTATTTTTCTTCTATTTCAGCAAGTCATTTATATCAGGTTAAAAGGCGATGTTGCAAGGCCTAATTTAAAAGAATAAATCCTTTCTTGGGAAAAATATCAAACAGCATAGAACATACTGTATTTGAAGGAGATGCAGTAATCTGCATTAGCCAACTGAAGTCCAGTATGATGTAGACCAAAAAGGAACTAAAAATATTCCCAATAGGTTTCTCATTAATTTTTACTGCATTTAGCAGATACTTTCAATTGTTTTAATTAGACATACAAAATTCAGACTTGCATATTTCATAGTGAAGAGCAGGCCAAACAATGAAATCCAAAGTGACATCTTTACTTCAGCTTCTTCTCAGTCCTGGGTGTTAAGATATCCTGTGCAGAGAATACTGAGGAGGCCATTGCAGAGCACAATAAGGTTTCTACTTCTTAGGTATGATCAATGCAACACATTCTTGAGTGCCATCTACTGGCTTTTCATTAACTATTTACATACTCAAACAGAGAATGCTCCTGTAACCTCTGGTGCTAATCAGAGACAGAGTCTCACTATGATGGTTGTTATGTTTCAGATTCTAGTGCAAAGAACTGTATCTTAAGATGTGCTCTCTCATGGTAGAATGACAGAAAAACAAATAAGAAAATCCCCAACAATTTTGAACATAAGCCAAAAAATTGCATATTTTTAAGTCATTCTCAAATACAATCTTGTTATCAGGAAACAAGATTGTCTCCTGTCCCTGGGAAAAATAATTTTTTTAAACCAAATCTGAATGTTTGGGGGTTTTGTCCAAAAAAATTTCCTGAATTTATTTTGGTTTTGTGTGCAATATTTTAGTTTATTCTAGCTCCAGAGATATTAAATAATTTTTGCCTCCTAAAGAGGAAAATTGAGACCAAATTTTTAGGCCAGGTAGTCATTTTAAAATGTGTATAATAACATATGACCAAAGAATATTAAATATTTTTTTCATTTTCAAAATTAAATATATAAATTTTATTTAACTAGCATGAATCATGCTGAAATGTTACAAAATCATCTTTTTTACCCCTTGGTAGATGAAAGGCATGTGATGTTCATCTGAGAGTTTTGGTCTGGCTCTAGATCCCTTGCTCTATTGAGGTTTATCTCAAGACCAAAAAAAAAAAAAACCCAAACCCAACAACAACAAAAAACCCCTGTGCAGATAAAGAGATAAAGTTCATTGTATCTAATAAGATCTTAAATCTTCGCTGCCACATCAGTTTTAGCATGATTAATCTAATAGGTGATAAAAATTGTAATGGGGAAATTTTTTTTGGCTCTTAGAGTCCAGTTTTTCACATCTGTGCTTCCAGCTTAGCACCACTAGTGAGAAGATGAAGCTATATTTTATTACTAGTCTCAAAAGCTGTCAGAGTAATGCTGATTTAGTTTGGAAAGTATTTTCAGACAAAAACTCCCAGCCAGATTCTAATCACCTCCATTGCATTATGCCACTGGACCTGTCACTTCAGATTCCAGGCATGATATCTAAAAGTATGGTGTTATAAATAGAGTGCAAAGCACTGTTATAATAGTTTCTGGTTCCAGGCTAAAAGTGAAAATGTGTATGTTGAACTGAAGTTGAAATGAACTCTTTCTAGAATTTCTAAACTGATTGAGTGGGTTGGCGAGAGAAAGGAATAGAAGGCCTATTATAACCCTTTTCCCCTCTGTTTTCCTGCTACCACTGTCTGACAATGGATCCCCAGGACATATAAAGCTGTCAGGTTCACGGGGGCAGAGCAAGACGTGGTTTGTATTGTTAGAGGCCACGGGAGAGAATGAAATGCACTAAAAAATGTATCTCTGTTTCCTTAGGTGAGGGCATAGTAACTGATGTCTTTAAAATAAATGAAAAAGGTGTAATATGATGTGCTTTTGAAATCAAAGTCATCCACAATGCAATCAGTAGCAAGCTTCCATTTTTCCCACTATTAATAAATCTCTTTTTGACAAGTCTGTAGCTGGTAATGTAAAGAGGGGACTCTCCAGGCTTATTTCCTCAAAGCCTCTCTGTTCTCCAGCCACATTATAGGGCTTGCAGTTTCACCTGTCTGGCCTATGTAAACAAGCCCTGATAACATGAAAACTCTCTTCCATCCTTTTGTTGTATGAAGGAAATATTTTTCCATATCTGCTGTGTAGTCCCAAGCCCTGGCAAAGCAAGAAAAAATGCCACCCAGCCTGGTAAATTGCAGTAGTCTGCTCAACATTTTTGTTTTCTTGGATTCTTTGAAGTTGTTTGTCTTAATATGTCATTTCATTGGTCATTGTTTAATTTTACAGTGATTCCTCTCAACAACCTTTTTTTATTTCAGTGATTCCATTCCATAAACTTTCCCACCCTTAGAAACTGGATAAAAGAAAAAAACCCCAAACAATCCTAAAATAATTTGATTTAGAATATTTAATTGAGTTGAAAATAACATTTTTAATTACTCCTATTCTCATCTACATCTGAAAAG
The DNA here is from genome assembly GCA_013396695.1 of Sakesphorus luctuosus. NCBI lineage: Eukaryota > Metazoa > Chordata > Aves > Passeriformes > Thamnophilidae > Sakesphorus > Sakesphorus luctuosus. Next base: position 1,132,557 of record VWZD01012268.1, read on the forward strand.
TTCTGTCCCTAGGCAGCTCTGTTCTCTGTGATAGCTTATTACTTGTGCTTTTTTGTACAAATTTGAAGATTCATGTATTTTACAGCTATTCCCATGATAATAATTTCGGTTTCTCTTCTTATAACCTGTCATATATTTCAGCTTTCCTCCTGCTAAATCTTGCTCTTTGGCAGTCTCACACTGAAAACAGCTAAGCTATTTTGCATAAGCAGCATTGTTCTAGAACAGCTTTAAATATATATCCATGCTCAGTGAGTGTTTAATGATTATTTTTGTTGATAAGCATTACAATTCTGTTTTTGTAATGAGTGGCATTTTGGTGATTAAGGAGGAGCCATTCTGTGGTAGTACACCTGGAATGAAACAGACCTCTGGTTACCAACATTTCAAGCAGCACTCTGCAAAGGCAGTTCTGTTATCCTTTTAAGGCAGTCGCTGAGAGTTTGCATTACTCAGGTAGCTCTTTTTTCATCACAGTTATCTTTCTGTCCTTTAAAGTGCTCAGTTATGTGTCCTATGACCTTATGAGCTGGCAGCTGTTAGTATAAATGGGAAGAAGACTCAAGCATTGAATTCCCCCTTGAGAACCAGTCCTTCCTATCTTGCACCTCTACTCATGGGACATGGATTGGATAGCCATTAATCTTGAAGTCTGATTAAGCCAGTAAACACTACAATTCAACACATTTGCCACCTTATCATACTCATTAGGGAAGAAAATCTACTGCTCTATACATCATGCTGGGTTATTCTCCTGATCAAATCCATATGTCTTGTCACCTCTCTTTTTCTATTTGACTTCAAAAGCACTTCGTTAAGCCTCTGCAGTGCTAGTCATGGACTAACTTACAGTGTTTCTAGACAAGGCCAAATCAATTTCTTTCCTACTAAGTGAGACAGGTCTTATCAGTAACATAAATATCATTAAGAAATCAATTCTAGAAGAAAATATAATTCCTTCTGTAGCTCAAAAGTGAGCTATATTTCTCCATAATGGTGTCAGTACTCCACCACCAGAAGGCTCACAGGTCTCAGTGACTATTTGGAGAGAAGAATCAATTTTATAAGACATATTCTTAACTTGGTTCTCATGACCCACAGGGATGTCAGCAAACAGCAAAAGCTTCAAAATAATCTCTAAAATGTCCAGATAACCTCTCAAATGTGAGATGGCAATGTTCATGTTGGAGGTTTTTGCTAATATCTTAAATTTTGCTGTTTATGTTAAGCCATTAGGTAAAGAAAGAGACTTGGGGGCAGATCTGTTTCAATCTGTTTGCTGTGTTTAACAAGTGGATTAATTTCCTCCTACTGAAATTGTGACTTAAGGACTATCAATCCTTCTGCATCTTGGAACATTAAACATTGCTGCTCATTTTTAGCTTTCTTTCTCTGCGTGACTCAAATGTTTTGAAATATAGCTGATTTCCTCTCTTACCATGGCATAAAGCACCACCAGATTGCAGAGGGTGCCACAGGGTGGTCATCTCAAGGCAACCTTCCAGATGGAGAGAGACAGTGATCTGGAGTGATAACTGATGTCTTCATTGCTTAGCTAAACATTCACCTGCCCTCAGCAGTGGGTAAGCTACAACTGACTGTGGGAGTTACAAGAGTAAAGCAAATACTTTACTGTTAAACCCAAAGAACAATCAACTAGACAAAATTTTCAATAACCCAGTTACAGAATTATAAACTCTGTTTCACCTAAATATGACACTATTGTCAGGGAAAGCAGTGAGAAGTGCCAGAACATCAAACTGCAAGATTCTACTTTAACCTAAGATATATATAATTTTGCCCTCTGTCATTTCTCCCTGATGTAATTTCTTCCCAATAAACAGAAGAACAAGAACATCAAATATTAATAATATTCAGAGAATTAAGTGCAGCCAATACATTGAGTATAAAAACTGTAAAAATAAAAAATCTTAACAATTTGAAATAATCAATAGATTCAAATAAAGCCAAAACTGTTCATAGATATTCTGTGAGAAAAATATGTCTAAACTATCCATGTTAATTTTTTACTATAAATTACATGACTGATATCAGACTGCTATGAAAAAAGATTACAGTATGGTTTGTGACCAACCTAAATAGTCAGTGACATTTTAGATGTAGCATAACCTCTCTCCAGAAAGTGGTGTAGAAGCACACAAGTCCCCTGTATGTACCACAACTGCCAATCCCATATGGGTATCTGAGACACCCCGGAGGTTGTTCCTATCAAGCCATGTCAGATGCCTTTGTTAAGACCTCTGAAAAACATATCAGATATCGCATTTGGCTCTAGTCATCTACCCTGCAGGACGTGAGTATTCCTAAATCTTTTGCCACATCTGCCATATGGATGTCCTGGAGAGCTGTATGGTGTCACAGATGCATCTCAAGACCCTCATTAACTCAGTGGAGCACGAGAAAGAATTCAGCTGATCAACCAGGCTCTAAAGGAAGACAAACCTTGCACTGTGCTCCAGACATATTGTCTTAGATTTTTTTTTTTGTACATTGAATATAGGTTTTTCTAGTGTTTCATTATTACAAATGAACATAGCATACAGGCAAATGTAACAATGGGCAGAAGTTTGCTGTGAATTTTAAAAGTACTTTTTAGTTATCTAAACTTTAAAATTTGAGAATGTGATTTTTTTTTAGCATTATTGCAACATGCCATTTCTATCACTTTAGTCCTGCTAGTCTGGTGTAATTTTTCTTACTACAGTCTTAAAAATCCCATTTCAAAGATGTTATTTTTACAAAGTCACAAAGCAGCTATTAGAAGTGACTGTGAGAGTGGCATAAGGAGTCAATGGTTACTATATGAAAATCCATACTTGTAAAGTTTTCTCAAAGCACCCCTGAATGGGACAGCTGATGAATTACTCTTTTCATATTGCAAATGTTACCACTATAGTTTTCAGAGTAAACTGTCCTTTCTGCCTTAAGGTATTCAAGATGGCCAAGACTTAGTGGGGCTCTGCAATTTCTATTTCCAGTTTCATATCAAGACAGCAGCTCTAAGATAGGAACACTATTTGAATTGCTGTTATAAGTGACAGTGGAAGGATGTCAAATTGCTATTACAGCAGCCTACTCAACCAGAATGGAATTCCTCATGACACAAAGTCCTTGATGCATAATAAATTAACCATAAGAAAAACCATTTCCAAATATTATACTGTTATGTCTCCTATAACATACCTTGTGAAAATTACATTAATCCAACCATGGTAGAGTTTGGAACATTTTTAGCAAATTGAAATAATGTAGCAAGAGTATGAGTCCTTCTAAATTTGATTCATTACTGCATTATCGTAAAATGACAATTACCTAAGGACAAAATCTTTTTTGTAATAAAATATTGAAATTTACTTTTTATTTTGAATATTTAAACAACCCAGCTTGTCTTGTATATTCAGGGGGGGTTGATTGTTTGGGTTTTTTTATTTTTCATTTTTTTGCTGATGTTTTTATTGCCAAAATATTTCTGTTTCTGAAGCCTCAAAGAATTTTTCTGGAGTTATGATAATGACTAAGTATTTTTAATTAGAGTGATTTAATTTAGCAATTAGACCCCTTTCATGTAGTAGTACAAAGATATTGTTTTAATATCTCCCTAAAACTATCATCATTTCTATCACATTATGTACTTGCCTGCTGTTCAAATAATGGACTCTCTTTTCTCCTTTCCCTTTACTACCTGGAGCTAGCTCCACTTGTTCTAGTAGAGTTTTAGGTTATTGTTTTCTGTATTTGATCCTTGTTTACACTGTAAGAAGGTGACAAAATCTGAAGAGGAATGTGCACATTATTGGCATGGGAGTGCAATTCAGTAGTCCTTGTGCTCTTAGATTACCCAGGCGCCACTGAGTACTTAGTCTGTGCAAGTCAGAAAATAATACTCAAAATAGAACACAGCTGGCTACAAAAGATGCTGGCACAAAACCAAGTGGGTGTAAAGTACTCATGAATAAATGTGTGGATGTTACAGGAAGGTTTTACAGGAAGATTTCAAATACACAGATCAACACAAACTGCCACCCACCACTGTGACACGGGATTTGCTTTAAGAGAGAGCCGCTCCTCTGTAGAAGCAATAGCCTGATTTTTCTAAGTTTTCAAGTTTCATCACCATTCTTATCAAGTGTCTGAACACCTGCCATTTATACCAAACCTGCTAATATTTAACCTATAGCTTTACTAAACAGGTAACAGTCTCAGAATGACTTCTTGGAATTGAAAGATATATGCCTTCAAATAAATGACGCAAAGGAACATAATAGCTCTGTTCACCCAATGGCTTCACTTTCAGAATGCTAGTGAGCCACAGATAATGTACCAAATCCCTGTAACATCCCATTGCCCCTGCCCCCTCAGTATTAAATAAGGAAGAAAATGTAGCCATTCCAAGAACAAATACAGTTTACTGAAGTCTCTTGAGCTTTGCGCAGGAGTTAAGTGACAGCAAGATAATTTCTCTTTGCAAAGGAGGAAAAAGTATTTCTAGTAGTATCATATCAGGACAGAATTAGCAATAGCAGTATTTCATTCAAAGCAGTGTTTTCAAGGCATTTGAAAATTGTGAGTTTGTCCTGCACTTATATAATTATTCAGAGAATAAACCAGACTGAAGGAGAGTTTAAGCAAGAAATTAACTCTTACAAAGGCAATGAACTTAATTTTGCTACAAGGATTTTTGTTTGATTGTTCATTTTAAGGTTTTTTGCATGACCCAGAAATCTGTTCAACTGAATATTTTTTGTCCTAGCCTTGGCTTACCCAGACTTTTCTCAGTATCTCTTGAGATTTAAATATTTGCTTGTTCAAGGGGCTGTACTAAAATATCTCCCCTTCTCCCCTGCTGAATCTTGCAGTTCTAGGCATCAATCAGCCACTCAGCCCTCACTATCATGCAGGCAGAGCTATTCTTATGGGTGACTGAAGCACAGACAGTCACCAGCTGGTTTCAAGTGAATACAGGGAAAAACCCCTCAAGTAATAAAAACAGGAGGAGGCAATATCTGGAAAAAGTGATAACCTCAAAACTTCACTTACTCAACACATAAAATTGCGAACATGGTACTCAGTAGATTTTTTAAAAAACTCAATCTCACTCCCACAGTGCCCTCTATTTTGAATAGAAACGCTTCAGGATGTGTTTGCAGGATAAGTTACTGTCATAGAATCATGGAATTCTTTCTGTTGGAAAAATCCTTTAAGATCGAATCCAACCATTAATCCAGCAGTGCCATGTTCACCATTAAACCCTGTCCCTAAGTGCCATGTCCACACATTTTTTGAACATTTCCAGGGATGGTGATTCCACTGCTTTCCTGGGCAGACAGTTCCCATGACTGACCACTCTTTCAGTGAAGAAATTTTTCCTAATATCCAATCTAACTCTTACCTGCTACAAGTTGAGGCCACTTCCTTTCATCCTGTCACTTGTTTCTTGGGAGAAGGAACTCCCATCTGTCTACAATATCCTTTCAGGTAGCCATAGAAAGTGATGAGGTCTCCCTTGACCCTCCTTTTTTCCAGGCTAAACAACCCCAAATCCCTCAGCTACTTCTCATAAGACCTGTGCTCCAGACCCTTCACCAGCTTCGTTACCCTTCTCTGGACAATGCTCAAGCACCTCAATGTCTTGTAGGGAACGGCCCAAAACTGAACACAGGATTTGAGATGTGGCCTCACCAGGACCTAGCAGAGGATTGTCCTTTGACAAAGCTTCCCTTTTGAAAATGGTTAGTACCTCAGAAATTCGAATACAGGAATTCATAGCCTTCCACAGTACAGCAAGTGAATCACTGTGACAAACCCCTTCCCTTTCCTTCTCTCTTGGCTACACCTTGCCAAAGAAATGGAAAAATAAGTGGCCCTTACAGAGGAGCCCACTCTGGTCTGACACTCCCAGTACAGGTACATTAGAGTCTGAGATACTTCTCTTTTCACTCAGTCATATTTAGCAGCAATCCATTGCCATAATCTTAGCCATTATTCTAATTTTATTGCAGTGGTTTCTTTAGTATGCATTGATGAGTATTCTCTGCAAATGGGAGTTATTATTTCTGCTTCAAGGTGAGATGTAGGAGAATGAGAATCGAAGTGACTTGCCTGTAACCAATAGCCTGGGAATGATGCTTATGAAGTCAGGAATATATGCAGAAGTGGATTACACACCTAATTCATGATGTTTTGCTGAGCTGTATTCAGGAAGTAGAGAGTATCAGGTGAGATAATCAGATGGCAAATTCAAAACCAGTGAGGTTCTTCATACAGTCCCCAGGTAAAATGTGGGCAGCACTGCAGGATTTTTTTGTTTTTGTATAAAACTTACCTGGTCAAACCAGCCAATAAACTATGGAAGGGAAAATTCTTCCTGGAGGATCCTTAACTCCAGTTTTCTGGAGGCTACAAGAGAATGTCAGAAAAGACCTTTTTTGCTCTTAGACATCCACTGTTGACCAGATTAAGACATTTACCTACATCAAACCTTTGCTCTGACCCTGTTCATATGTCATAGCTATATTGCATATGCAGAAAATCCATGCCAGACCTGTGAATAAATACTTAGCTAACCAAAATATGATTAACTGAATGAATATTCCTAACTTAAATCAAAGAAAGTAGAATAAGAAAATGTAACTGTCAAAAAAGCCAATTTAAACAGTAATGCTAACATGGTGAAGTGAATGGAGGTTAGCCTGCAGTGTTGCATGCAGTTTGCTTCCTGCTCTACTCAGTGCTTCTTGTCTATCCCAGGCACATGGCTTATCAGGTTTTGTGTTTCATTATTAACTGTGAAAGCTTCTTTCTCTTGTCATAAAGGATGATTGCATGATATTCATTTGAAAGGAAAGGTTTTCAGATTTCTCCAGAAAGAAGAGAGGCCTTCAAATCCCAAGGACAAAGATATCAAAATAAAAATATTCAAATTAAATAACTAAGTATGAGCAAAAAAGAGACAGGAATGGTGCCTTCAGAAATGTTAACTTTAATTAAAAAAAAAGAAAGAGAAATTTCAGAAGTAGTCTCTTTCTAGGTATTAGTTCTCTATGACATATACCCAAGATTATTTTTGAAAAGTGTCTTTCACTCTTTCAGCCCATTGAGATAAAGTGCTGCATCTTATGTTTCTTATTGGTATATAAGAGCATCAGAGAACCAAGAAGGTATTTTAAAATGACATGCATTGAATTGTATATTGGTACTAAGATTTTTTGCTGTACTGCCTGCAAGAAAAAATCACAGAACTATGGTGTTTCCATAGCAACTGCATTTTAATAAGGTGAAATTTCCAGTTTGATAGCGCTGAACAACTAATAATGTCAGCTTCCAGTGTTGCAGAAGCTCAGATGTCAGGAAGGGTCAGCATAAAACACGTCGCTAAAATTGATTTTTTGCAATATTCATCTTTAATGCTAGCATAATTTCAGGAAAAGCCAATAAAAGATATGATAAAAACAGTAATCTTATTTTCACGCACTTCTCATATCATAAAGCATCAACATTCAAAATATATCAATTTAAAGCTTATTCATATGTTTCTGTAAGAAACTGCTCTGATTGCTAGATCACTTTTCACCTTTGAGCTTTTAATATACAATACTTCATGAGAGGGTTCTGAGAATAATTTTCTGGTAGTGGGCGTAAAAGCTCAAAGCTCATACACTGGCTGTTGGTGTGTGCTGATGTTTGCCAGTCAGAACATAAAAACTCATTAGCAATTTTGCTGTAAAATCACAGTTCCCTTAAGGCCAAGAACTGAATTTAAGGTAGATTTCTTTTTAAGAACCTAGAAGAAATCACAAATTGAGATCTGGCTTTTAAAGTCAATGGAAAGTCTTTCAAAAGGCTAAACAGGTCTTTGATTTTCTTTTCAGTCCCTTGCTCCTTGTCTAATATGAGCTTTTCTGGAGGGTTCCAGTGGTTTCAGGCTGGAGAGACTTGGTAAAAGGTGAAGGTAAAGAACAAATTCATCCCTGTGGCAAGAAATTTCTTGACTGGGTTCAAAGTGCAGTGGATAGCCAGTGTGAAGTACACCATGGTACTCACTCTTGAAAAATGTGGTGCTAGGATTATTTCAGCTTGCAGCATGAAGCTGCTCTCAGGAACTCCTCCCTTCAAATATAATGAAAATTAAGATTAAAAATTAAAAGAAAATGAAAAAAGGACTGTTCTTCTTAAGCATATCAAGAAGATACTTCTCGAAAAGAAGCTAGTAATTAAATAACTTCTTTCCAGAAATTAAGGTTTTAAATGAAATATCAGAAGTACTTAAAATAAAATCAGACTTGACACACTAAGATTTTTTTCTGAAATTTCTGTTTAGAGGTAATTTTTCCCTGTGTTTCACCATGAACCATATAGCTCCATCAAAGCTAGTATGTAATCATGCCATTGCCTGGGTGGAGGACAACTGTGAAGGAGAGCCCTGCACACATATCATAGAATTGTCTGAAAAAGGATGGCCATAGCCAAATTCCCTATTGGGATTGACTGTTTTTACTTCCCTTGCTGTGCTTGGGATTGTTGGGATCCACTGACCACCTTGAATGAAATCTGTTCCAGGGACCGTTCCTCTGACTTCACTAGGTAGAAAATGAATGTCCTTCCCTGGAACCACTTTCTTGGTTCATGCTGGTTTATTTTATTTTTTCAGTGAAAACCATGAGTAGCCAAACATCTGTATATGTTGTCTTGTTAGTGATTCATGGTACAGCCCGAAAAACATATAAATCTCCTTATAAACCGTGAAAGAACAATATATATCATAGGATCTTGTAGAGTATGTTAAGGACCTACTGAATGCAACTGCTGTGTAGTATTTTTGTGAATTTAACTCAGTTTTTACTGCAATAAGTCTAACTTGGCCAGAGATGAGAGTTTTCGCAAATTTTACCACCTGAAAGTTGGCATAGTACAAAATCTCTGTAAATCAATTTTTACGCATGTATATGTCTTTTAATGACAGATAATTATAGTCCTCTGTATTCAAATATCTGATTTAAAAGCTTGTTGCAAATTAAAGAATGTTTATATTTGACATAGATAACATGGTAGTGTACGAAAATTAAGCTGTCTCAAATTATAACCCACAGAACCCTACAGTCATCTAACTCACTTTTTCATTAGTTAAATTTCCCATCTCCACAGTGACTATTAGCCATATTACACACAAAGAATTAAAAAAGTTACCTGAAGCCATGAATATGAGAAATTATGATAGCACAAAGGTATAAAAACATGGGAACTAAAGTAATAACATAATAATAGCTCCTATCTTGAAAAATTAGTTGGATTTATTTTAAGTTAGATTGTTTTGCATGCAAAGACTCAGATGCCATGAATTCAGGAGGACTATACATGGTTTAAATCATAAATTTGGACCCAGAATTTCACAGGAATGTTGATTTCAGAGTGTTTATCTTTGTGTCACATTTGTGATCCGCAGTGGGATGGGGGTAAAGAGGAGATGCTGGAGATCAGACTGTGGTGGGGATGGAGTGTCCAGCAGAGGCCATATTTAACTAAGGCATCTTGACATTAGTTTTAAAACAGCCTCAACATGCAAACCCCTTCTAGCTGAGCTACTTGTAAAAGATATCGTGAGCAGGACACCCATCTCTCCGTGGTGGTGGTTTTCTCTCTACTTGGGTCTGTCCCTNGGCTGGGGGGAGAAGGGAGCATTTTGCCAAAGTATTCAAACCAAAACACCAGTCCTCTAATTTGTCCAGGTCTCTCTGCAGAGCTTCTCTGTCTTTCAGGGCTCCTTTTTGCCCTTAGGAGGTGATGTCTGAAAAGTGACCAGCCATAATGAACCATAGCACCTGCAAAAATGTTTTTTTCCAGGAGACCTTACTTACTAATTCCCTGAACAGCCTGAAGTCTGTTCTCCTCCTGTAACAACTCTCTCCTCAACTGTGATTTAATTTAGGTTACTATTCTCTGATAAATGGCATTGCTTAACAATATGGAAATTTAGGATATATGAACAGTTACAAGTAACATATAAATGGTGTTTGACTGGTGAATGTGACTTATGAATATAGACTATATCAGCCTTCACTGGCTTTAGAGAATACAAAATGCAAGAGATGGTCCCTGCCCTATAAATCTCATAAATTAAGTGCAAAACTTCAAAACACCTGATGTGGTGGATGACATAACACAGGGTAAAGGTGATGTGACTGTGAGCAGCAGCAGCAGTCTTAGATCTGCAGGACATTGACCATGCTAGAGAAAAAAGTTTAAAATCTAATGCAGAGGAGGAGGGTAGGGGTGATATCTCCTAACCAGAGCCTTTCCCGACATTTACAACTAGGTTGCAAATATCCAGCATATGACACCTTTATAATTCCTGTTTCCTTTGTAAACCATATTAAAGCTGCAAAACCAGCCAAACAGTCTGTGCTATAATTTGAAAAATGCTTTAATATTGAAGATTCTATTTTAAATCACATGACAATATGGAAGTAATTAGATGCATTCATGTTCACTGGACCTACTCCTAACTGTGGTATTTGCATAAAAATAGCTGCTGGATAGAAAATTATATGCAATTGTGCTTTTGCAGAATGCATTCACATGCTAAACTTCAAAACACCCAGCAGTACACGCATAGAGAAACCTTATCATTGTGGATATTTCTTACTGTAAATAATTCACTCCTCTCAACATTTACTTCTGTGTTATCTACACTGATTATCTAAAGAAATATATTCATTATGAGCACTTGAAAACGATGGTTTCTTTTTTTTCATCTTACATGGAACAACTAATGCTGATTGGAAATATCTGTAGTATAGCTAAAGAATACGTATTTGCTACTACCTGTAGTACAGCAATTTTTCACCAGCCTGACCAGCAGTAGGATTGTGTGCTCTAATTAGCAGGGTTCCCTGGTATTTACTGTTCCCATTAGTACAGCATGACAAAACAGGACATGGCATTTAAATAGCTTGCCTAATGGTAGGCAATATGTTTGCAGAAAAATCAGATAAGCATTAAGGGGTCAGAAGCTGTTGGCTCTGAGTTTCATCCATTAGATCACACCACAATCAAATTTCCAGATGTCATGGAATTTCAGAGACTCACAGAAAGACTCATAATGGCTTTTTGACATACAGATATTTAGATGGCTGGATAGGAACACTGTGGGATACACACAAAAACCAAAGGAGCTTGGGATTGTGTATCTTGGGACGTCTAACTAGCTTTACAGGTTTAGCTATATTCTCCACAGACTCTTTGGAAAGCTGGAAAGCCATGGTCTACATGGCTCATTATGAAAAATTACAACATATGGGTTAGTCTCCATAATGGGAAATGACAGCTAGAGACCTTTCTACACAAATTTAAGTTCTGTAGTATTTTCATCTGTAAAGTGGAAATATCACAATAAGTGTCCATATTAGTGCAGTGTTCCTGGACAGCTGAGGGCTTACATTTTTTGATATTTCACGTAACAGGTAGTTAAAAAATACTGGGGAAAAGATCATTACAATGAGGAACATGGGATCACTGTTACCCATTGAGTTATACCAACAACATCAGGTCTCAATGGATTTATTTTAATACAGAACTTTTACCTGTGTGGATGTGGGTTTCTATTCATCGTGGCCTGAGCTTCTTGCTTCCTGTATCTATAGGGACAGTAGTGAGGTTGCAACCAGCATCCATTGTGCATTTGTCTTGGCCCATATGGCACACTGAGTGGCTGCAGCATTAAAATCTGAAGGAGGGTTATTTGGAGTGTTCAGTTTTAAGGGTGAGCTTAAACACAAGCTAAAATGACAGTATAAATGTATCAATCAGAACATTTCATTTCAGCCTAAGGTTTTTAAAAGCCTGCTACCCTCATGTTATTTTCAGAGAAAATGTCTAATGGACACATGAGATAGTACTCAAAATATATAACTGGTCAAAATGACTGGTGAAAATTCCAGTCTTTCATAACACAGATCCACAGGTATTTTTGTCAGATGTTAGGGAGGCAGAAGACTTTCTTATTTTGTTTTAAAGAACTAGAAATGATTTATTATGGATTCTCCCAAGTTAAGATGCAGTTCTTCTCTGAGTTACTTGTACATTGAACACTTAATATTTTAAATACACATTCAGCAAAAATTTCAAGTAATATATTTCTGTCATTGCAGGTAGGATTGTGAACAGTTTCATAACCAATGGGACACAGAGTATCTAATAGGCAGTTGAATTTATGGGTCTGCAGTAAGCCAGGCCTATATTTAATTTTATTTTGATAAATTGCTTTCCAGGGGATGAGACACCTGAATATAGGTGGAGTTTAATTTGCGAGATTAACAGTGCTGAAGAATCATACTCCGAGAATTTTCTGTCTGTTGGAAAATTTTATACAGAGGCTATTGATCAAGCAAGTGGAATGATTTCACTAACTGTGCTGGTTATTCCTCTTTGCTTGAAATATGAAATGAATAAAATGTCAGCTGGGAAGTGTGCAAGGTTTTTAGTCCACTCAGTTTAGTCTTTAATGACTATTAAGAGTAAATTTTCTGACAAGAAAATTCAAATTTAATTGAAAGGAAAACCATCTCTAAATGTAAAAAGGACCTTACACACAGAGATAAGGAACAAAACATTCTATGAATTTTCAGTGTCACAAAGAGAAGAAACTTTCTAATCTAGATAAGGGATGTCTATCTGTTGTGGGAAAAGCATGTTTCCATGTAAGTCTGAAAGCTTTCTACCAGTTTTCCATGTGCAGTGAGCAATATAAAGCCTTTCACAGAATCATAAAATAAATTAGCGTGAAAAAAACCTCTGAGATCAAGTCCAACCTTTGACCAAATACCACCTTGTCAACTAGATCGTAGCACTAAGTGCCACATCCACTCTTTTCTTAAACACCTCAAGGGATGGTGACTCCACCACCCTCCTGGGCAATACGTTCCAATGCCTGACAACCCTTTCTGTGAAGAATTCTTTCATTCTCTAGGTGAATTCTTCTAGTGACATTGCCTGTGTTGAAATCTGAGCAATCTCAACATCAGCTTCTGGTGCAGGGATCCATTACTAAGCTTCCTCCATCCAGCAGCTGCTACTCAACTTTAGCCTCTGCTATTCAATTCCCCCCTGGTTCCCTCGCCTTCTTTCCTGACAAGCTTTTACATGCTTGGGCTTTTTTTAGTAAGAACTTTTCTCAAGACAAATCTTCAGTTACTACAGAGTTACCCAGGGCATCTGTTGGCAGCAGACGGAAAAGAGCTGCTAGGAGGATATTGAAAATTGTTGTCAGCTTGTCATACAGTCAAGGAATTCCTGGCAAATATCCTATCTCAGCATCTGAAAATAAGATGCACAGCTCCATCAGATATTTTCTTCACCCCATCAATTTTATGCATGCCCCTAAACTGACAGTGGAATCACACTTGAAGGCTGAACATTTTGTTAATGAATTTACCATACATTCCACAAATATATTTTCCAATTTGTGATAAATTGCCATGCATATAGGGGGTATACATGACAGTGTACAAAGGCAGCAGAATTGTTGCATCCAAGAGTGTGGCGTTTAACCATACTCAGCCCTATTCCCAGTGCTGTCCCAGAACTACATCTATCTACTCATCAGCTGTCAGCAGTAACTGCTGAGGTGTTTTTTTCATAAATGTTTACCACAGAGGATAAAAGGCAATAACACTACAATTATATGTATGGCTAGGCTTTGCAAACGAAGATTTGGGAAGAGTTCTACCCACGAGGGTGTGCCCTTCCATCCTGCGCAGTGGATTTTTTAGGTGAGGCACAGTGTGCGCAGAACTGGCCCCACCCTTTATCTCCTAAGGTTCATCTGCCATGGCCAAGTGAGCTTGGACGGTGACAGTAAAGTCCTCAGGACTAGAACCTACAGCCCCCGGTATTGCCAGGAGGTCTCTCACCGAAGTACTAACTGGGCCTGACCCTGCTTAGCTTCTGAGATCTGACAGGATCGGGTGTCAGGGTGGCATCTAACTGCCTACTACAATTATAAAGGCACACTTAAAACCCACAGTACACAAACATAACATCCTTTACCAAGCATTAATGAAATTAAATACAGGCAGAAAAGAACATATGACTGTTTCAGAAGGCCACTTTTGGGACTGTAGAAAGAGTGACCAGTGACGCATTTAAAACCATACAAGCTTTCAGTACATCAGTAACATGAAGACAACTTCAACTCTTCTTCCTTCTGGCTGTAGCAAAGAATAATTTCCCAAGTACAAGATAAGCTTCCTGAACAAAAAACCAAAAATGTTTCCCAGACCTCTGAAGTGGAATATTTAAAAGATTTACCAAAGAAATACCACAATCCCAGAAACGTCTTCTGGGGTACAAATTCAGTAGAAGTAGAGACTGCACTGTTCTTTAGCACAAAGACAAACATATCTCAATGTAAAAGTTGGAAGCTAAATTTCACATGGTAGAGCTTTTGGGTATACAGTAGCCAGTTCTCAGAAAAGCTCTTGATAAACAAGCATATCTCCAGTTTCAGTATATATCAATTTACTAAGTAATTTCCTTATACAAAGAGGAAGAGTTACATTTTAGGATATCAAAGAGAGGCAGTAGCAGTGATTTTCCTATCTGCACAGGAAAAGAATTTCCAAGATGTGCATTAAGTAAAAAATATATCATTTCAGAAAAAAAAAGGCTTAGAAAACTCAAATATTTACAGTGTGGTTCAGGTTCATTAGGGATGACTTTTTGTCAGAATGATCAGGTTGATCACTGTAGATGCATAATACATTGCAGATATTTTAAAGATGTAGATATGGAGTAGTTTTATGGTCCATATTAAATTCTATGCATACAAAAATATTCCTACTTCATACCATAACAAGCCACTACAAAAAAAAAACAACAACAAAAAAGGAAAAGGTTAAAAACAATTTTCTGACCCTCCACACTTTCAAAATCTTACAACAATCAGCTAGAAAACAAGACTGACATGACTCAGTAAAAGCACAGAATCATAAGAAATATATGTTGGAAGTGACCTCTGGAGCTCATCCACTCCAACTCCTCACTTGAAGCAAGGAAAACTCCAAAGTCAGTTCAAGTTGCACAGGACCTCACCCAGTCAAATTCTGAAATTAGCAAGAATGGAAGTTCCAGAACCTCTCTGGGCAATTTCTCCTAGTGCTCTCACATCACAACATAAGCCTCCTGGAATTTAAAGTGCAACCATTGCCTTTTCTTGATTTCCTGCACACACCTGAAAATAAATTCATCTTCTATTCTGTCCCCTTTAGGTAGTGAAGTAGAGAAAGAGGAAGAATTGTCTGCTCTTGACTGAGCACGCTCTGTTCCCTCAGCCTCTCCTTGGCTTTTGTGTTTTCCAACCCCTACCCATCCTCCTGGTCTTCTGCTGGACTCCTTCCAGCCTGTTGACCTTGTGCTGTTGTCTGTTTGGGGTAGCTAAAACCTAGGCACAGCATTTCATGTGGGGCCTCCCCCGTGCTGAGTAGAGGGAAATAAACACATCCCTCAAGCTCTCAGTTTTGCTTTTGCTGCACAAAAGTGCAGGTAGCCATTGCTACCCAAGGGGCACACTGGCACATGTTCAGTTTGTTGCCCATCAGGACTTGCAGCACTGTCCCTAGGCATCTGAGGCTGTTTTTTAAGAATGCAGGACTTTGTGTTCATCTTTGCAGGAATTCAGGGTGCTTCTGTCATGCTCCCTGTGAATGACAGACTTCGCCTTCAAGTATATCGATAACGAATATTTTCTCATCCATCTCAGTTTCGTTACATATATAAACTTGGTGCATGTGCACAGCAGATAATGAAGATATTCAACAGGATTGATCCTGAAGATACTGACATGTGAAGACAGGCATTAACTGCCATTGGTCATGGCTCCCCGAGTCCAGCAGTCCAGCCATGCCTTACACACACTTTAAAGATGATCTATTTAGGCCATTTTGCCTCACACTGACTATCAGTAGGAGTGTTTGTGCTTAAAAGCCTGCCACTTCTGAGGTACCACAAAACCTAATCCTGCCCCCTCTTGCAGTGAGTCAGCCATGACAGAAGCCAATCAGTTTGCTCAGTCATGATTCACTCTCTGTGAATGTGCTGGTTTGCCTTTTTTTCCTTTAATTTGTATGTCTCAGGACACTCAGTCATGTTCTGTAGTCCTTCCAGGGATAGGGATGAAGCTGACAAGCCTGTATTTTCCCAGGTTCATCTTGCATTGTTTGAAGATAGGAATGACATTTGTTTTGTTTTCCCAGTTATTGGAAACCTACCAATTCATCACACCTTTTATAAGACTAACAGATCACAGTTTTGTTGTGTCATTTCTCAAATGCCTCAGGATCTGATCCCATGGACTTTTGTGTATCAAACAGATCTAAGTGGTCACTAGTTTGATTGTCCCCTGAAGTGGATAGTACTGCTCTTCCCAAACTCCTGCTTGCCGTGGAGGCATGGGAAACCTCAGAGCAGATTTTTACTTATGCTAGTAAGGACTGGGACAAAGGGCACACTTAACATCTCAGCTTTTTCTGTGTTCTTTTTCCCTCTCATCTATGTCCAGATAACTTTTCATATTCATCCTTGGTTATCTATCCCATTTATCTCCGGAATAATCTGTGGGGTCAAGCTGGCCTCCTGTGATGGCTGCGTTCTTGCTTTATCCATTAAATCAGACTGTTATGCCTTGAAGAGATTGTGCCTGAAAATTTATCTCTCTTGCTTCCTTTGCTCGTTCAGACAGCCTGTTAAAGGATCCTGACCACCAAAGTCCTGAAGCAGCCAAGATTGCCCTCCTAAAACTTGTTGTCTTTGCTACATGTCTTATTTATTTCCCTTAAGTGCTTAATTCAACTTATGGTCACTGCAGTCATAGTTCCCAATGACTGTAATTGGTTGCAGAATTAGTTTTTTCTTTGTTTATGAGTAGCAGAATCTGCAGAACATCATTCCCTGTCAGCCTGTCTCACAGATACACCAAAAAAATCATCACATGCCCTGCTTTTTGCTCTACCAGCAGATAATGGAGTGATTAAAGTCCCCCAAGATAACAAGAGCTTTCAACTAGGGGGGCAGAGTTCAAATTATTAAAGGTTTGCCTATCTTCTCACCCTGCTACTTGTGCAATCTGCAGCAGATGGTAGCCACAACATCCCCTGGGTGGCTCCTGCTCTGATCTTGACCTGTAAGTTTTCAACAGGTGAGCTACTCCTTCATGGAGAATGCAATCCTCCAGCTCTCATCTTCACAGTCTGTCTTTCCTAAAGAGCCTCCGCTTATCTAGTACAATGGTCCAGTTGTGAGCTACCTACCATGTCTTCATAATATTAATTGCCCCATTCCACATTTGCACAGGATTTTTTACCCCCTCCCTGTTCGTTTCCCAGGCAGCACAATTAATTTATAGGCAGTTAAGATTGGATCTGCTTTTGCTCAGATCTCTTGGAGAGTACAGAAACCTCTCATAAGGGCACACTCATCCCCTAGTACACTGTCCTTAAAAGGCAAGACATGGAAACTAGCATAAGGGTAGGAAGAATCATTAGGCTGCTTCTACACCACTTTCTCAGATGCCTCCCATTTCTCCCTAGCAGACCAAACAAATGGCACCTGCTTTGGCTACAGCTACCTTAATTATTAGTTCAGGACAGTAGGAGCAGACCTGTAATGTGAAAATTTGGGTTACTGCATATATCCACTTAAAACATGTTTTCGGGGCTTTATTTTAGATGGATCAAATTAGCATCTGGAGAAAATTAGGCACGTGAAGTACATTTTTTGAATTAATTTTCTTTCAAAAGGAATACAGCTTTTGCTATCTAAGACTGTTGTGTGCTGCAAATATTTTTGTTTTTAAAATGTGTCAATTGAACCCAAAATATTTACATAAATTCATTCACGGAATGCCTTAAATTCTCACTGTTACACAGTGATTATCTGCAAATCATTTTATGTTCAAGGCTACTGGCAACAAAATTTTTATAGTTTTATGTTTTTACATAACTGTGTCATAACTCTTCAATTTTCTTTCATGTTATCTCTGGCAAAAGTCTTTAGCCAATCTTTCCAGACAATTTTCTTTAAAATATTGCCAAAAGACAAGAAAAGAAAGTCATACTTCAGTGGAAACTAGTGAAACAAATTATATTGATTCTGTTAGTGATTTTGATTTAGAACCTGTCTGGCTTCTCACAATAATTTCATACAGAAAGAGAAAATATGGGAATTATTCTTCAAACCAATAGAAGTGGTTGTATATAAGCATTGAGAAGTTCTTCAAGGAAAATAATCCCACTGCCAAACTAGAAAGGGTACAAATTTGTTTATTTAATCCATGGTTTCTGAATTCAGTCACAACAGATTTACTCCAAGGCTACCATTTTCTTTTTTAAGAAGGATTCTAAAAACTCCAAAGCATGTGTAAAATAGATATAAGTACAGCAGAATTTTAAAAGTAGCTCTTGGTGAATAGTTTCTTACTAATTTTGGGGGCAAGCTGTGATACTGGAGAGTTTCATCCTGGGGTTTCAGGTATGTATCTCAAGATCTTATTGTATACTAGAGGTCTATAAGGTCATAAGAAAACACAGGAAACAGTTTTGTTTGCAGCATCAGCTGTCCACTTAACCAAGACAGGCACTTAATGAATACTATGGAGAATGTTCTGGCTCCTTGAGAAAGTTATTAGATTTATCACCCTCATTTTACTTTACTTTTCGGTATATTTAAGCTGTGTTAGATCATATCTAGCTCGAGCAAGCTTTGCTTGGTTGCTTCTTAAGTTTTTTTTTTGGTAGGTCACTGGTATTTACTGATGAACCTATGCAGTCATCAATCATTTCTGTCTAACAATCACTGTTCTTCACCACTATTTGTTCATACTTTATTCCCATAATAAGGGTACACATTCACCCTCCTTAAAAAATCCACCAAGACCTGAGCTTATATTTGGTGTTTTATTCCCAGTGAGACTGCCCTCATACTGCCAATTGCTTATTTAATTTTTGCATTGAATCAGATTTGATTCAAAGTAGTTCTTTCTCATTGATGAAGAATTACACTACCAGAAAATTCTTTGGTATAATATAACACAATTATCTTTCTCAAGCCTACTGAAATCCTACTGAGCCCTCTTCCCACTTGCTGTCAGTTCTCCCATCCCTCTCTTCCATGCCACCATGCCCTCCTGGCTCATCAAATCCACATGTAGCACGCAGGGCAGCGAGTGCAGGGAATCCAGAACAGCAGGCTCACACCAGCACCTCAGCAATCTGCTCTGCATTGAAATACATACATCAGGATATAATTTTCTAAGAAGTAATTTTCAGCATCCCAGGGCATTGAACAAATTAGAAACCACTATGGTGAGGCCCAGTGGAAGGGAAGGAAAGAAGCAGAGAGAATATTAGATGTGTGGAGGTTTATGCAGAAATAACAGCATACAGGGCCTTCTAAATAAGAAGACAAATTTTAGAAAACCTCAGAAGAAGGTACATACAGGCTGCAGAAAGGAATTGAAAAGGACTAATTGAGTGGTATAACTAAAAAATTGAAAATTTTAACTCTTTCATGCAATTGTGTAGGAATGCAACTAAACTGATTTCCACTCTGCAGATATTTTTATTCTACCATTTTGCCAGTATTTCAGAAAGCCTGACAAGGACATTGTGAAAAGTAGGAAGATTACTTATGGGACATATGGACTCAGCCATTTTTGAGAGTATCTGAATCTTATGGGTAGACAGAATATCAATAATATATTACTGTCATAAACCACTTTTGGCATAAATGGGAGGTAAGTCTTTCTGCATTCACTATCTACCAGCTTTATTTGTTGATTGCTATGCAGGATTATAAGATATTGATTTATTTGCCTCTGCAAAATACAAAAGAAGATTTATATGAATACTTCATTATTCAATATTTTTGTCAAAGTAATTTTTATCTTAAATACTCTGCTGTTCTGTAAGGCAAGATAGACCAACTAATTATTTGTCCAAGAAGATCATGCAAGGCAACCATGATCCCTTCTTTCTATGCGAAAAGTTTTAGGTCCAAAAACCTAAAGCAATTATCTGACATTGAATAAAATAAAATACAACAAAACATAACATAGCAATTAAAGAAAAATGTGAAAAATTACTTACGAGAGGAACATGTAATGGAATTAGACATCAGCCAATGAGTCCTCAGGACTGCATGGCACAATAAACGAAGACATGTGAAGGCTCCACTCCCAGAGAAGCATCCTGCCCTCGGCTGGGTCATGCCAGGCTGTCTAGCCTGCACTTGATCCTTCATACAGACATCAGCACTTCTGTTCCCTTACATCTTGTGTGGAGATGAATGGTAGGTCCACAATTATTTTAAAATGACATAGAAGTTTTCATTTGTTATTAGAAGTCAACTTTAAGTTAACTTTAAAGATTACCAGATACAAAACAGTCTGTAAGCCATTCTCTTATTGAACCTTCTATCCATTTTGGGACAATTCCGCAGTTTTTTTACATAAATTGCCTAGCACATGTTGGACACTTTATGCACTTTAATCTGTGAGAAATGAAATAATGTTTTGCTTCAGGCACAAGACCTCATGGACAGAAAAGGAAGGGAGGTTAGCTATGTTCATTGCTTAATTGCAAGGAGTTGTTAGAGCCAATAGGAGGGGTGATATTGAGCACATGTCCAAAAAAGGAAGATAAAATAAAGGAGGGAGGTAAAGGGGTGGTTCAAGCAAGGTAGGCAGGTGGGAAAGGATGTAGGTTCCTGAGTACCCAGGCAATGGGAAAAGGGACAGGGTTTCCACTAGTCAGGGGAAGGGTATAAAAGGGCATCCATTCTGAGGACAGGTTTGCCTCCTCAGTGAGATACACCCAACTCAGCTGACTCATTTATATTAATAAATAGTTTTGCTTCAATGACATTGTCCTCTCTCAATTTCAATAAGTGAGTATTTATGACAGTCATAACTTGACAGCACCTTATTTTTCTATTATAAAACTACAAGACCTTTTCCACAATCACCCTCTAGCTAAATTGCCATAGGACACCTGCTCAGGTTAAAAATTACATCATGCATATGATGGCATTTAATAATAAGTCGTGACTTTTGTTAGTAGAATTGAAATGTGTTTCTCACTGGGAAGTCTAACCTTTCTATGAAGGCATTGCATTTTAACAGTTGAGACAGTTTTACGGTTGGCATATATAAGTAAACTTCTTAAATACTTACTTTTTAAGGGTTTTCTGTAGTCATTCTCCATCACAAACTGTACTTTATTGTCTTACATTGTTCCAGCTCACCTCCAGTATTTGCAAAGTGCCAGCAGGCTGGATTAGGACACTAGTGGCAACTTTGCTCACAACATTGAATGCTCATGACAAAGAGGGATCCACCTAATCTGCTTGGCTCCTAAGGAACTGAAGAGTCAAAGAGAAAAACAAAATTGGTATGAAGTGTAGATGCCCTTTCCAGAAGATTTATGTCAAGGAGATTAGAGCTTGTTTCACTTAGGAAAGATTTCCTGCCTAAGAAGAAGCACCTTTCTCAAAGATAGTTGGATGTTTTCTCCACCTGCATTCCAGTAGAGGCTTTCAGGCTCTCTTTGGGATGACGAGAGAGAAACCCTCCCAAGACATTACAGGCCTCCACATTAGGGAGGGCCAGGGAGAGCCAGCAAAGATCAAAGCCCTGAGGAGAACAGGAGGAATGTCTTTCCTCAGGTCCAGTGCTTTGGAAGCACTGTTAAGGTTTTTCTTTGTTAAGTGCAGTGTTCTCAGCTTTGGAATATATTTTCCTGAAATCCTTCCACTGCCTGGCATTTCAGGGTGCCTTCCTGTTATCTTCACGTATGTTTTCAGTATCCAGATGAATAGAAACAAGTCAGTGCTGAGTAGACCTGCTAATAAAGGCCACTTCTAGTTCTTTTCAGACTGTCACTGCAACTTAAACTGCTGTATTAATTATTTTTGACATTTTAACACTGACAAGTTAGTTCTAGAATTTAGGAGAATCTACAGGACACCATTAATATCAACTGTGCCATTCTCAAGGCTTTGTTGTCACAGGTCTCTATGGCCCTTAATTTGTTTTCACTACCCCAATAATTCAATATTACTTGTTGTTAGTGGAAGTTTTGTAGATGCAGTGAAGTGAATATAGACCCACTAAAATGTAAGAGTTGGATATTGACACATGCTGGAGCTTACTAATTTCCTGCTATATTCAGATAAATTAATACTGAACAGCATTCAACAGATGCAGGAAGATATTCTTAACTACAGACATAAGAAATTAATTTTATGATAGGCTTCTTTTTTCATTATTTGTGTTTCAGCTTGATTCCAGCTTGACAATTTTTTCTGCTTTTAGTTACTCTGATTAATTGAATAAATTTTTACTTTGCAAATAATTAGCCTTCCAGACATTTATTTCTATTTTAAAAAGTTAAATAAATGGCCTCTTTTCCACAAGAATTCTGTGTTTTATCCATTTTCTTTTTCATAGTATCCTTTCTTCTCCAGACTCTTGAAATGCTGTCGCAGAAAGGAAAGTGAGGCAGGTTATTGCATCATAATTAACTATCTTAATCTCTGGACTCTACATTAAAAAGTGAGTTCCTTGTTGTCCTTCCTCTGTGGCCTGAAAAAACCTCCAGAGGACTTCAGGGGAAGAATCAGAGGTGCAAACTCTGGATTCAAGTTGCTGGGCAAGGTATATACCAAAATTGAATACTTATAAAACTCCATTTTCCTTGGTATAGTCTATCAGTTACACTGTCTCCTGGCTCCACAGGCTGGGTTCATAGATGCTACATAAATCACAGAATCACAGAATCACAGAAGCGGTAAGGTTGGAAGGGACCACATCTGGACCAACCTCCCTCATGTGGGGTCATCTTAGAGCACAGAATTGTGCCCAGAAGGTTCTTGAATATCTCCAGTGAGGGAGACTCCACAACCTCTCTGGGCAGTCTGTTCCAGTGTGTGGACACTTGCATAGTAAATAAGTTCTTTCTCATAATTAAGTAGAACTTCCTGTGCATCAGTTTCTGCCCATTGTCTCTTATTCTATTGCTTGGCACCACGAAGAAGAGCCTCCTGGCACCTTCCCTTCAGGTACTTATACACATTGACAAGGTTCCCTCTTAGTCATGTCTTTTCAAAACTGAACAGGCCCAGCACTCTCAGCCCTTCCTTGTAAGAGAGATGCTCCAGTCCCCTCTCCATCTTTGTTGCTCTCCACTGGACCTGCTCCAGGACTTCCCCGTCTTTCTTGTACTGAAGAGCCTAGAACTGGACACAGCACTCCAAATATAGCCTCAGCAGGGCTGAGTAGATGGGCAAGGTCACATCCCTTGTCCTGCAGGCAATGCAATTCCTACTGCACCCCAGGATACCATTGACCTTCTTGGCCACATGGACACACTGCTGACTCATGGACAGTTTGTTCCTTCTCCAGTTCCTTCTATGCAGAGCTGCTTTCCAGGAGGTCAGCCCCCAGCCCATACTGGTCCGCAGGGTTGTTCTACTCCAGGTACAGGACTCTGCACATGCTGCTTTTTTTTGAATTTCAGACCATTCTTCTCTGCCCATCTGCCCAACCTGTCTAAGTCATTCTGAAGGGCAGCATAGCACTCCAGGCTATCAGCCACTCCTCCCAGCTTCATGTTCCAATACATTTTCCTCTTATGTTGCTCAGGGATTTCAGCGAGAGGGTTGCATGTGGTTGGACACTGTCACTGTAGTTTAGTGTTACTTAGATTTCCTTTGCAGTCTTTCAGGCATTAGGCATTACAGTGGTGCTCACTTCATCTCAGCACACCTACATACACTTTCTCTTATTAGAGCTCAAACCTTGAGTTAGGCTACCTCAGGAATATTTCTAGGGTTTTTCCAATATTCAAATGCTCATTTGCTAATGGTCACTCCTAATTTATTGCCTTAATAAATGGGTTGCCCTCCCTGGCCCAGTGAATATGGATTCAAGCTTTCATACAAATGGAGAAGCTCTAATAACAAAGCTCACTACCTCTGCACATCTTAGCTCTGTGTGCCAAGAATACCTTGCTAGGAAACAACAGAACATAATTTGAGGTCCTTATCATTTTCTCTCAAGAGACTGGATCTACAACTAAGATTAGTGGAGATTCTGGTCTGATGATCCTCTCAAGAGTCAAGTGTGGCCTAAAGCTCCAAGTACCACAGCAATGTTGTGGCTTCATGTGGTTCCACATGTGCCCAACAGCCAAAACACTATTGTATTCCAGGACAGATGAAGGTGGACTACACATGAAACTATTAGTACTATCCATTTCTTATTTGCTTCTTTACACTGGCTATTTGAAAGTACCAGAAATAAGACTTCATTCCTTTTCTTTATTTCATAGGTTCACACCCATATAGTTTTTCTTCTGATTTCTAGTATTCCCTTTGCTGGGATTCAGATCCAGGACTCTACAAACACTCTGTTAGGTTAGAGTTTTGTCGTTTATCTGTGCACTGACTTGTGCTAATGTCCTTTGTCCCCTTCATCTCTTTTCTCATGTATGTTATTTTCAGTGTATATCCTTATCTTTTGCCTAGAACACAGCCAACAGCTGCAGATCCTCACTTACCTAAAGCAGTTCACAGCTTCTTTGCTTTCTGTGTAATTTCCTAGTTACCCCTAATCTTTTCAGCACTTTCTTTTGCCCTGATATTTCATAGAGCAGTTTATATACTGTAAATTGCTTTCTGTCTCCCTTCCCATTAAGTTACCATCTGTTATACATTATCCTCAAATGCTATTTGCAGTCCAACAAAATTCCACTAAAAAACAAGGGCTATTTCCTTTTATTTTCTTCTTCACTATAGACTTGGCTCTGTGTAAAATATATGTGCAGTTGTTCAGTTCTTGCTCAGAGGTTTATCTGGTACCTTTTTATCTCCTGTTTCTTTTACCTCTCACTCAGTTTCTTGATTTTTCATTCTACTTTTTCTCTCTAGGCTTAAAGAGGGAGGAATAAGTGTGCCTACAGTCTCTCTGCAAGGATCTGCAACCTCATCCGGCCTCTACTATTACCATCAAGTCAGGTATCAGGGTAGGCACACTTTAAACTTCTGCTGTGAACTCACTTGCCCACTCACATGCTTCAGTGAAATTGGACAAGTTACCAAGTGAAATGCATTTGTTTTAATATTTGCTTCAACAGAACATTTTCTTTCCTTGCCAGTGGGACTTTTTATTTGATCCTGAACTGTAGTACACAGTGACTTTCGTGTAATGTTTCAGAGATCCATCCTGACGCTTTTCATTTTGTCACTTCAAACTAAATGCTGCAGAGATCCACACAGCCATGGCTTTCCTCCTGCTGAGCAGGGCAGATGTGGCTGTCTGTTCAACATTGTCCAACAGTGTTTCTGCAGCCAGCCAGACCATAGAAAGCACTAGCTCTACCATACTCCCTAGCTGTTATTCATCTCAGTATTAAATCGAGGGTCACTATTTCAGTCCTGCAAAATCCTGTTTACAATTGATGAAACTGTACTTCCAGAATCTGTTCAGAAATTTTATTCCTTAGACCAGACTATTTTTCTGTGAGTTATTTGTATCCCTGCATTGCAGATGGTATGCAATTTGTTCACCAGTCTCACTATCAAAACCAGCGTTCTTTCCCTCCCTTAATCTATGTGTAGCTTTTTCCTCTTGGCTTTTTATCAGTGGCTTGAACCCCAAAGGTCTCCTCACCTGTCACCTCACCTTCTTCAGGGACTAGTATACTGCCAAAAATGTTGATCTAAAACAGTTATTGAAAGAAAACTTTTGACTTCTGCAGATTTATTTCCCTTTAGGCCTCCTTCTTATGTTCTGAGCACAGGGAATGTATTTATTTTATATTTGCGGGGTGCTATATCAATGTGTCCCTGCTCTGATCTGTTGCTATATTATGATTATGTCAGAAACTCATTTCTTGGCTTCCTGAAGATAAATGTTATAAAAAATATATTAAAAAATGATACAGATGGCAAAGGCTATAGCATAAATGAAAGTAAACCCTTCACAATTATGATTTCTCTCTAGCTATTTCCAAAGACAAATGTTGTTGACAACATTCTAAAAATTTCAACTGCCCTTAAAACTTTTTAGTCTGAAGTGTGCTATGTTTGAATAACAGTAGAATAAATAATAAAATAGACAATATAAAAGTGAATAACATTGGTAGATCTTATATTTTGTCTTATTTCAGTATTTTTGGAACATATCTGACACAAACAAAAGAAGTTCAAGAATCTCATGAGGTATGGCATAACAATGAATGAATACTATTTTGTAAGGCAGAGTCATCTTAATAAACAGAAATAGAAGTATGATCTCAGTCGATGCGACTTAAAGGACAGATCTGAAGCATTGTCAGCTGACATTTTGGATTCCCCTTGCTTTACAGTTTAGACAAACTAAAATCCTCATAAATAGCCAAACTTAAATCCCTTATCTCTCTTTCAATGAATTTTTCAATGGATTCTATAGAAATTACCCTGTCCCAATATGCATGGTGGCATTAGAGAAACAGACTGTGATGTAACCTCTCAAGTGACAGTTTCTGTTCCTAGTGAAGCTAGTGGCAGAATTCCAGTGTTTTCAGGACATGTTGAAATGGAGTATAAGCATAGCAGCTTTCAGCAGATTTATTTAAATTTGGCACTTTGATATTTTGAAACTTTTAAGTTACATCACAGAACTTAGAATCAAAACTAGACTTCATTTGCTTTTTATTCCCCATTTTGACACATTCTGCAGTATCTGAGTTGCCTCAGGACAGAGAGATTGTATGAACCCACAGTTTAAGGTGGGCTGTAGAATGCTGCATAGCACAGACAGATTATGGAAATCTACATTCTTGTTCCCTACATGTCTGACTGGAGTCAGCTCTTCAACATGCCATGTGTATGTAATGCAAGGCCTAGTATGGTTTTTTTATTCAACACAAGCAGCACAGAGAATTACTGAAATTGCAGCCCATATATCTAAGGGACCTGACCAATGAATGCTGGTGTAATTGCAACTGCACTGTACAAGGTGAAGTGTGAGATTTGGTTTACTTTGTACTTGAAGGAGAAAACGTATGAAAGCTGGATCTTGATTTGGCTTTCTACTGCACTGTCATGTGAATCTATTCTGACTTGATTTTTTCCCCCAATTAAATTTATATATTAAAAAATAGATTATTTAAGCAAAGTTATTTACCACAGATAAGAAAAGAGGTCTAAGCAACCTGCTTGAATTGACTGTGCTTTCAGTAAAGGGTTTGGACTGGTAGTGCCTCCAGAATTGCCTTCCATCCTCAACTATGTTGTAATTCTGTACTTCAGTTCTCCAGCTAAAACAATCTAAAGTACCAGAAAAATGTCTTACTGCCAATTAAGATGAAGATATTTTCAAAATATTCCATAAATCAACAAAACCAACAAAAAAAAATTTTCACTACTGAAGCATTGCATTCTGACTAGATTTCATCCACTTGATGTAGCTTTACTATAATTAGCTTAAATTTCCAAAGAAAACACAATTCCAGAGAAAGAGAAATACGTTCTTTAAAAGAAATCTTTATAGGGAAATTTCAGAACACTTTTTTTTTCTTTTCTTTTTTTTTCCTGAATTGTGGAAATAGTTTTGACTTATAAAGAACCTACTTTTGTATTGGAAAATGTGGTTTTAAAGAACCTCTGACAAACAAAGGGTCCTTAATCTTGACTGCTTTTAAGCTTTCAGCATGTTCACTTGAGGGTTTTCTTCATTTGTGCTGAACTTCAACCCATCTTCAGTCTGACCTGAGGCAGGAGAGGGCAGGGTGCCAAAATGGTTCATAGTAAGGTCATTTCATGTTGTTTATGCTGGTTGTAAATCTGTCAAATACAACAAAATAACTGGATTGTTTCTGTAGAGACTACTGCCTCTATAGAAAGCTACACACAGGGGATGGGAGTTAAAGCATTTTCACTTCTGTGATCTGTGGTTCTGGGGTAACATAGGTGAGCTCAAAATCAGTTCAGTAAATTATAAATAATCTGTACTGTCTGTCTTCATGAAAAATGACAAAGTGAACTACACTGTTCAGCATCTTCCCTCAGGCCATTTTCAAGAATCATGTGAGTGCAGTTTCCCTAAAGGAAACTGGTTTCCAGTTCAGATAAAGATTTAGCATAACTTTTCACAGTCACGTATTCCTTC
Organism: Sakesphorus luctuosus; assembly: GCA_013396695.1. Taxonomy (NCBI): domain Eukaryota; kingdom Metazoa; phylum Chordata; class Aves; order Passeriformes; family Thamnophilidae; genus Sakesphorus; species Sakesphorus luctuosus. Next base: position 1,160,773 of record VWZD01012268.1, read on the forward strand.
CTTCATTCCTGGCATCAGTCACTTGCTCAAAACTAAGTATCCCCTTCTGAGGATGTTCAGCATCTGGCAAACACTGGGAGGAGCTGGGTTGCAAGGAGGGAGCCAAAATTTCACTGTGTTGTGCAGCTGCAAGCAGAAGAAATCTATTGCCAGTTTACTGAGGTTGTATTCTTCCCAGATGGTGCACAGTTGTGGGTATATCCCATTTCTCTTCTAAAGATAGGAATGCATCATTAAACACATGTATAAAATAAAATCATTCAAGGATCAAGGAATAAGACTTGTAAAACATTGTTCATTTCTGGGAGAAGCTGAAGGTGATCCATGAGAAAACTCTGAGAAAAATGTTATTATGCTGTTTTACTCTATGTACTGCAGTATACTTCAGAATTTTAAAGTACAAAAGAGCAGCAGTTAAAAGCTGTAAACATTGTCCAGAAACTAAAAATTTGAAAAAGGGTTGACTTGAAACTGTCTGCTTTTACACACAGCTCGTGACTGAGCTGCTTTGATGAAAATTTATGTTATCTTTGTCAACACAATATGTTTACAGTCTGAACACATTTAATAAACATTTGATTCAGTTGTAAAAGCGAATTTCTGGAAACATAGTCACAATGCAAGTGAATGCAACATCAGTGACTTCAAAGGACTGTGCCTTCCTGTAACAGAGGATTCTACATGTTCCTGGTAGGTCACATTCTTTTTTATAAGAGACCTTTTTAGCCCACTTTGGCAATACATAGTGGCTTTAGGTAGAAACTAGTTACTTCTATTTTTAGGTCATTCACACCCTTTTGTTGAGCAAAACAGACAAACCCCAGATATTTTGCCCATAATACCTAGCCCACCTAAAAAATCTCTATCTGTAACTTCTGTCAAAGCCATTTCTGTGGGTTACTTCATCATAGAATCATAGAATCATAGCTTTGGTTGGAAAGGACTTTAAAGATCATCTAGTTCCAACACCCTGCTGTGGGCAGGGACACCTTCCACTAGACCCTGTTGCTTAAAGCCTCATCCAGCCTGGCCCTGAACACTTCCAGGGATGGGACATCCAGTACTTCTCTGGGCAACCAGATCCAGTTTGCCCCTCACAGTAAAGAATTGCTTCCTAATATCTAACCCAAATCTACACTCCTTCAATATAAAGCCCTTGTCCTGTCACTATATGCCCTCATAAAAAGTCCCTCTCCAGATTTCTTGTAGTCTCCCTTCAGGTACTTGAAGGCCATAAATAAGCCACATTGAAGCCTTCTCTTCTCAAGGCTGAGCAATGTTTTCCTCATAGGAGAGACGTTCCAGCTGTCTAAGCATCTTGGTGGCCCTTCTCTGGACTCTCTCAAACAGGTCAATGTCCTTTCTGTGCTGGGAAGCCCAGAGCTGGATGCAATACTTGGGGTGTAGTCTCACCAGACCACTGTAGAGGGACAAAATCACGTTCCTTGACCTGCTGGCCATGCTGTTGTTGATGTAGCTGAGGATATCCTTGGCTTTCTGGGCTGTATTTGCACATCACTGACTCTCTAATCCACCAGCATCCCTAAGTGCTTCTCAGCATCCTTCTGATGGCTGAGGGGCTGCAGGTTTGGGAAGTGGGCACAAACAAGATATTTTAATTAACTCCTTATCATGGCTGTTAAAAATTTAGTGTTAGGGCTCAGTGACCCAGGTCCTGATTTCTGTAGACCAGAGCATCACAAAATTTCATCAGATATTGCAGATGAAATGCAATGGAAAGTCAGAATATAGACTTTGGTTTGCAGTTGAAAACAGAAAGGACAGATGTTACTCCTTCCAGGCAAAGAGATGTAGAATGAGCCATACAAAAGCAAATCCCCTCACAAAATGACACCGAATTAGACCCCATATCTAAATGCATCAATTTTATTTGTACACTAGCAGAAGTGCTTCCCAAAGGCAGAAAGTTTGTAAGGATGTACTCATACCTTCCTCCCACAGACCACTTCCTATCATGAAAATGATAGTATTCCAGAGAATTTCAGAAACTTGAGTCTGTTCCAAAGATTTCCAGAAACCAGACGTTGCAACAGTGGCCTGGTCAGGGAAAACCCTTACGTTCTGAGTGGTGCAAGGGAGGATTCATCTCTGTTGGCTGAAGGCAACTGAAGAGTCTGTACCACTCTTGGGATCACTGTTCTACAGGGAAAATCGAGTCCTCCAGAACTCTCTGCTAAAACAAAATTAGTTAGTTAGTTAGTTAGTTAGTTAGTTAGTTAGTTAGTTAGTTAGTTAGTTAGTTTACCTCCAAATGTCTTTGTTTGAACCATTTGAGATACTATGAGTGAAGAGCACTTTAGGACATATAAATGACTGTAATACATTATATTTGTTGTCTGGTTTACATCTTTTTTCAGTCAAAAAAAATCCAATCCCCCTGCCTGAATGTCAGCATCTCCAGTTATATTATGTGATTTTGTCCTTATACAGGAGATTGTAATTTATGAGTTTTGGGCTGTGGTTTTATTATTGTTGTTGCTGTGTAGTATCAAAACCAGTAATGGGGCAAATAAGACCTGTACAGGATCCATAAGGCTTTTCACTGCTCCCAGCTTGGAAATTCCCATTCGTTTTCCAGGCCTTGATTATGCAATATCCTAACCTGAAAAACATTTGGAAAACTCCTCCTCTGCCTTTTCACCTCCCACTTTGCACTTCAGTGTAATGAAAAAGTACCAGATGTGTGGCAGCTCCAGTTCCCTACAGCAAAGGTGAGGGAGAAGTTTGTTTCCCTTATCCTCAAACTCACCTTTGTAAAAGAAATATAAACTGACTTTGTTCAGGATCAGGACAGTGGTATCCTATTAGATTTTAGCATTTTTTGCTATACACCTGCTGCTCTTTCCCTTTAGACTAAAGCAGTGTTTGTCTGCAAGCCCTCTGACCCATTATTTCTGCTTTTCCTCCTGGCATTTTCAGCCAAATCTGCATAAGTACAATTCAGAGTGTTGCCTGAGGTGATTTTCATAACTTCTTTCTCCTTTGTCCCAATGTCACATTCGATAGAAAAAAGAAAATGATTAGCATGTTCCCTCTGCAGTGTTAGCTAGTGATTTGCTGGTGTGTTCTGGATCATGGCTGAGGTGTCTTTAGGGACCAGGAAGCAGTTACAAGAAATAACCATAACTGTAGTAAGCTCCAGGGAAAAAAGAGGAGTAGATTTATCCTCTATTTCTTGCTATTTTTAGTAATTTTCTACATTAACATGAAGACATGGTAGAAATAACTGTGGCAATCTCCTTAGGGCATTGTAGTTTTGTCTTTCTAAGAATAGCTCAGTGAGTGATGCATGTCTACCTTTACTGCAGAATATCCAACAATCTATCTGCAGAGACTGACAGGTGGAGTTGATACTTGGATATCATGACTAGCTAGCTCAAGGCATGAAAATATATTCTTAATTAGATGGGGAATTAACAGGTTAAAAGGTACCTATCTCATTAACTGACACAAAAAGAGGAAACTTATCAGTAAGTCTCTAAAACCAAAATAAAATATAATAAATAAATAATTTCACATATTAAAAGGAGTAATTGAACCTTAGCTCATTGATACACTGTAGAAAGAAACCCATCACTTATTTTTAAACAAAGTGACATTGGTATGGAAAAATATTTATATGACATACTCTTTTTGCTGTAGGAAAGCACTGAATTTTGGTCTTGTTTCATATTTATTTGACTCAAACTTCATGTTTATTTGAATCAAATGCAATTTTACTGTGAACTAGCAAGACAAGTTTGGGGACTACTATTTGAAAGAAGAACAATTTAACTTTATTGCAAAAAGAATCAAAGATTCACCAAAAACCTTAGAAAAATGTAGAACTGGAATTAAGAGGTTCCAACAGCCACCTGTGGGACAGGAAAGAGCTATTTATGCTGTTTTGGAGGCACTTTCCAGATTGTATCATTTTACTTGATACAAAATGTGAATTAAAACTCTCGCCAAGGTTCTTACCATATACTGAAGAGAAAAAGGGCTCAGGAAAAAAGACGAGAAAGGCACACAAAGCAAGAAGGGGATCTGCGATGAGCTGCACTGCACCCTGGTGAGAAGTACTTCTCTGGAGCAGTTTTGTTCTGAGGAGTCAGGTTTCCTCATAGCCCCTCAGTTTAAATCCTGTTATGCCAAAAATTGTTACTGTGATCCTATGCAGCATTTTCTATCATGTTACAGAAGTCTCATCAGTCCACAGTGAAAAACAGTCAGGATTCCAATGTTATCAGTTTAAGCCAAGCAGGGGATCACTTCCATAGGATTTTAGATTGCTATTTTTCTGTTCTATTGCCTCCTACATATAAGCTGAGGTTTTTAGACAAATGTACATGCTACTTAAGAGAGTACAGCAGGCATACAGTATAAATGTGTCAGAAATATCTTTTTAAACTAAACCATCTTTGTCTCTGGTTTAATGTCACTTGGCATTTTTACTTGGCTGCCAGGAAAAGGTTTCTCCTTTGCTTTTCAGAAGCTGAGTGTGGCACTTGACTGCAGTGTGAGCATTACTTTTGTACCAGGAGAGCATAGCAAGGAAGGGAGGTCATGGAGGTGTTACAGGAGAATACTGTCACTTTCAGCAAAATCAGCCTCTGATTGCTTCACTGGCCTTATTAAAGTTTTTATTTATTTATATTATATCCAACGACAAGGAAACAGGTTCAGATAAAATAATAATTCGTGGGATGATGTCTTAGGATCAGAGATAACAGTATATCTTCTTTGGATCTCACAGACATCCAGGTATTGTTTGAAAATACCTGTCTTGTCCTAGGTAGGCCGGTTAGAAAATTATATTTATCTAACCATAAGTCTCATCAAAACTTTTACTGTAGCATATAAAATTTATATTTATAGGCAGGAAACTATTCTGCAGGCAGGTAACAATTTTATTTTAAAAAGAGAGATTTTCTAGTAAAAATCACATATAATTTGGCATGTTAGTCTCTGGTGTATTTGATTTTCTAGACCAGAGTGTTGAAACTTTGCCCATAGAGAAAGTATTTGTACTATTGGAACTGTTCAGAAACCATCTCATATATAGCCATATTGTTCCCATATTCTAGGAGGGAAAGATACTGTTTTAGGAGTCAGTATTTTCTTTCACTTCCCTGCTGAAGTGAAAAAAGACTGGCAAATTTGAGCACAGTTAGAGTGCTATTCCGGGTGTTACAGCTGTTTCCCTTGAGAACAGGACAAAGGGTTCTCAAAGATTCAAAATGTACACAAAACTTTATCCAGTAGAGCAGCTCACCCATGTTCCTTCCTACAATATCTGAGTTTATTTTCATCTGTGCAATGAAGAGCAAAAGAACTGAGAAAAATACTTCAGAGTTTCTCTGAAATAAATAGGTCTTATAAGAAAGAAGAATTTAAAGGTTTTGCTCAGTTCATGTTAGAGCTGACCAATCCTAGAGAAAGCAGAAGACTGGATTTTATTGCAATCACTTGAATGCAAGCTAAATTGCCTGGGTTTGATGTTTTTAATCAGTGGTTTTACATGAAATAAAAATATATTGATTCATGACCTAAACAAGGCAACACTAATAGAAGTGTCACCTATGACCTCCTTTTTTATTACCTCAGAAGTTGAGCAAGAACCTTGCTATATAAAGCTATCTTTCTTTTTTATTGCATGCTTTAGTGGGACAAAAAGGTTACTAAGACAGAAGTTCAAGATTCTGAAGCCAAAAAAACATATCTATATTCCAGCCTACCCTAGAAAGGGTGTTATTTTAAATAAGGTAGTTTTTGGGCACTGTCAAATATTTGTATATTTTACTTTTAGGGTTTGGACCAATGTGATTTACAATAATAAATCATGAAAAATATCTTTCAACGCCCTATCCTTACACATCAATATAGATTAAGTTTCCAGCATATCTGTCCCAGTATTTTAATGGCCTGTTAACACTTTGCTTATATTTTCAGAGTTAAGGACAGAAGTAATAGTTAAGAATTGTAATAAAAGTAATTGCTAAAGCGAGGTTGCCCAAGTCTTAGAAGCTGATGCAGTATGCTAAGTTCTAAATGTTTCTCTCAAATCCACGGTGTAATTTAAATCCTACCTGATTTTTCTTGTATTAAACTCTTTGATCATGAGAAAGTCTGTTCAGTGGTTTATATTTCTCGGTTAAGTGTGATGGAATACAAGGAAGAATGTTTTCTTAAATGAAAAAAAATAGAGAAAATTAGACTCTGCAGTGTACAATTTATATCTGTAGTATACACCTTTCTAATAAAATGTGCAACTTTCATACTCCAGTGATATTTCTGGGTTTGTCACCTTATTCACACAGAAGACAGTGAGTATGGAGCAACCATTGGGCTCAGCCATTAAGTCAATTATATAAATTTTGACTTAGCAGAGATGGAATTCTCTTACGAGATTTCAGTTTTAAATGGTAGCAGAGTGTGAATGTGGGAAGACTTCACAACACTTTCTAGACATAAAATCCTAAAAATCTCTTGCTGATTCAAGGAAGAGAGATAAGGAAGTGGAAAACTGCATTATAGGGCAATTTTTCTACCATTGGTCTAAGACCTAGAAACTTTTGCAGTTCTGCAACCCAGCAGAAGACTTAATGTTCAAAGCTAGGCATGTTCAGTATGAGCACAACACTGCATTCTATCAGTGTGCTAGCAAATGAATTGCTAGAAACATAATTAGGATTTTAGTTAACACCAATAGCAATACATACATCGAAATGGAAACTTGGATTTGAAACCCCCTGCATTCCCTGAAATATCTTCAGTTGACACGTAATGTATCTACTTTTCCTGAACAAGAATAACCATCTGATTTTCTTAATTTTAATCTATATTCCTTCACAAAATGGAATACTACTCTAGTTTTTGAATTAGCTGTATTTTGCATGCAGTCCTGGAAAGGGGAAATACATGATTTTACAACTTCAGAAAAATCATGGGTCAAGAAATGTTTATTTTGTTTCTTAAATCTATAGTGAAGCTTACAGCTTTCCACTTATTCTGCAGAAGCTCTGTGCTGGCTTCCATTTTTTTCCTTTCCTGGACAACTGTAACATGCTCCACGCACCAACTCTTTTTCTTTGGTCATTTGCATAAGCAAGAAGAAACAGAAGCCCTTTGGTTATGTATAATTGAAGTTAAATAATTCACATTTCCATATCAGTTGGAAATTGAGACATTTTCATGGCCACGAGATCATCCACACACAACCCTTTACAGAGATGCCAGCACCAACAACCTTACAGTCTCTGCCTTAGGGAAGAAAACTAATGAAAGTTCCCTCAGGGCATGCCATAGCTTCAGCAAAAGCCTGCTCACTATGAGTGGTTTTCACCGAATTATTCTCTGCTGAATGAATAAGCTTTCTCCATTGAGTCATTTCTATCACAACTTCATAAACAACTGTAAGTGGAGTGCCCAGAACATTGTACTGTGAACAACAACACAATTAACACCAGAAGGCTAAAGTTATATATTTGAATTTTCTCTCCTGTACTAGGGCAGAAATCATGTAACAATGCACTTCCACATTTTTAAATGTTTTCACGCTTGCAGTGACATTTACACTGATCTGTAGAAAGATGCCACCTCTCAATTCCATTTTAATGTTTGTCTAAGAATTCCTTTCTCTTTATATTACATTTTTGCAATAATAATAAAATTATTAAGAAACCTAAGGACACATTACTTTTACTTTGTTTTTGAACTGCATTATTCACAATGCCTTTGGAGTTGCTAAACGTAACTGCAGCAAGCTAGCAAGCAATACTAGGGTTCATCAAGAAGCTAAATCATATATTACTCTTGTCTTTTGCAATAAGGATTGCCCCGTATACATTCCCTTTCTTTGCCTTCCTGTTACACATTTATATTGCCCACAGGTATACTTGTTTAAACATGCATATAAGTTATACCTACACTAGTGGGAAAAAAATGTCTGAGGGGGATGATCATTCTTTCTGCCGTTTTCAAAGCAACTACTTGACAGCAAAAGCTAACATCCCTTGAGATGATGATCTGTCTTGTGTGAAGATGCTGGATGGCAGAAGCAACCATCTTATAGAATCATGGAATCATTTAGGTTGGAGAAGACCTCTAAGATCATTTAGTAGAACCATTAGCATAACACTCCCAAGTCCATCACAAAACCATGTCCCTCAGTGCCATATCTATGCATATTTTAAACAGCAGAAGGGATGGAGACTTAACCACTTTCCTGGGTAGACTGTTCCAAAGCTCAACAATCCTTTCAATGAAAAAAATTTTGCTAATATTCAATCTAAACCTCTGCTACTGTAACTTAAGGCCATTTCCTCCTGCTGGCCACACTATTTCTGATACAAGTCAGCATGCCATTGCTCTCTCCTCGTCCACCTGGCACAGTGCTGGCTCATGTTCAGTCAGCTGTTGATCAGCTGCTCAGGTCCTTTTGTACTGAGCAGCTTTCCAGCCACTCTGACCCAAGACTGTAGCACTGCATGGGGTTGTTGTGACCCAAGTGAAGGACAATTGGCTTCAGCCCATTGATCCAGCCTGACCAGATCCTTCTGTGGAGCCTTCCTGTCCTCCAGGATATCAATACTTCTGATCAATTGGATGTGGTTCGGGAACCGACTGAGGGTGCTCTCAGTCCCCTCAGCCACCACAGCAATGAAGATACTAAATCTAAGAGGTCTCAGTACTGAACCCTGGGGAACACCACTTGTGATTGGCTGCCAGCTGGATGTAACTTTATTCACTAACTGGGACTGGCCATCCAGCCAGTGTTTCACTCAGTGAACAGCTGACTCATTCAAGCCACGAGTATCTTTGAAAAGGAAAGCTTCTGTTTTCATTTGCATCGATTGCAACAGGAGGTATTTTTACTATTTTTACACACCAAGTCCTCATAGGATTTTATTGGACTTTGACCAGAGATGATGCTTGTCTTTCTGATGAATATTTATCAGTGTCTTTCAATTCTTTAAAATCCATCCACAGCAGCCTTCCCATAAGGTAAGGCAGTAGTCCTTAACTGCACTGCCTATAAATAAGTACTTGCATTGACTTTAGAGTCAGAAAGAAGAGCAATCATCTTTGGAGCTCAGGACTCACAGCTACTGAAGTTAACATTGGCTGTCTCTTTTTTTTTCTTTTTCTTTTTTCTATGACAGCTTCATGGATGGAATATTTCCTTTGGTTTAAATACAGTCTATATTTATTCACATGACTCTTTTCACATGTTATTTCAACTAAGTAAGACTTGACAATACATGTGTTTCTGGAATACCTAAATACATTCTGTCACATAGGGTTACATTTCTCATGTGTTCAATAGCTAATTAAAGCTAGACGATAAGATTGCTGCTTGTTTGTTTTCTTCATACTTTAGAAGCAGAAACCAGGTGGTTTTCTTCCAGGAAATGTTTCCTGGATATGGACAGACTAGGTAAACCAAAAAACTGCATTTGCTATAAATAGTAGCCCAAAGTCACCAACACTAACCACAGTTGATCCATTCCTTTCATCCTATGTAACTTAGTAAGAAATATTTATGACAATCATGCCACATTTTTATTCATATTAACATTGAAGACAGCTTATAAATATCTTGGCTTCTCAGGATTTTAACTACACCAGCCAGACAAGTGCCAGAAATTGGTTTGTTGGTAATAACAGCAAGAGGATATTGGTGTTGTCACTCCTACAGATTATGCTCTAGTCAGTCATTTTTAAATTAGCTAAAAATCGGGATAGAATAGCAATAGTAAAGTGAGTCATGCTGGTGTAGTGACAGATTCCTTCCTTAAGATTTCCTCTGAATTCCTTCTTCATATTCTTTATAGTCAGTTCTTTTTATCTCTATCTGTTTAAATTCTGTTATAGAGGAGTTACTTTTAAATAGTGACTTTGCTTTCAGAATGTTCCATGTCTTATAAGAATGAGAACGGGGTTTTATCATCAACATAAACCTGGCAGTATATTTCTCTTTCGCTTTAAATGGATAACTCAGAGGCTAATTTTCAAAGGCCATAAATGATGAAGCTCCTAAGAAAGTCAAGCCTTTGCAAAAGCGTTGAATACTCCTAAGTATTTTGAGAGACACATTTTGTTCTTTGCTAAACAAATAGAAATTTTAGTAATACACTTTTATTGCCCATTCTGGATTGGGACTCTTTAATTCCAAACACACTGTTTTCTCTGTAAACAAGTACTGTAAACAAGATATCTCAGCATCTGCCATGCTATTAAGTCACCTAGTCCTCCACCTACTTTTTAAAACAAGATACTCTTGGTTTATACAGTTGTGCTTCATTGTAATGGTGACTTTAATAATGGTGCATATACTGAGTCTCTTCTGGCAACATCTTAGAGCAACCTCAAGGCAATTCTAGGACCTTCATTATTATCACTTTGCTTTGGCTGGTAGTTCTCATTGTTTGAAATAGAGGTTATGTGGGTATATAGGCCCTATATTCTGGATGCTTTCAGAGACAGATTATTATTCTTGGAAATACAAGTCTTTGTCAGTCTTTGCATTTTTTCCAAATAAACATTTCCAACATACATGCTTTAAAAAATAAGATCTGATGTCTCTTTATCAAACTAAAATTCCACTAATTTTTACAAATAACAAATAATTATTCTTCCTCTTATAAGCACTCCAATTCCCATCACACATGCAGACTCTTGGATGAAGGTTCTGGTATGTTTCCGTTGCACTTAACCCACTGGCAGCAGGAGCTTCATGGTGAGGGGAAGAGATCAAACTCTTTCAGTAAACCTTTATATTTCTGGTACTGCTTTTGCAGAGGCTTATGAATAAAAATTAGGAAAGGCACTTGGTTATTCCATGCAGTCTGTTTTTCAGCCTGGACTCACAGTGGCCATTTTTCCATTCAAATCTCTATTGGCAAACTCCAGCTAGAGTCTAACCTTCAGAGTGAGTAGCCTTACTCCAAACAAGCTAGATGTACAGATAACATTCAGCATTTGAAATTTCATATTGGAAATTATACATAAATATTAGAAAATGTGTTGATCATTAGTAATGATGTAATATAAAGGCAGAAACATCAGCTACCTGTTTGCCTCTATCTCAAGGAATAATGACTGGCTCAAAACAACAGAAGGCAAATAGTACAATAATAAATGAAGAATAATTTTCTCAATATCAAACTGACAGTGAAGGAAAGATTCTCACTGGGGACACTGTTGTCCGCTGTTACCACATCTTACTATTTCTTCAGTTTTTTGAAAGTTTTTTCTTCTCAGAAAACTACAGGGAAGAAAATAGTATCAAAGAACAAGGCTGACAAAAATTAAGTTTTTGATACAGTTTTGACTGAATAAGCATCAGCTGATACTCTAATCTTCTTTTGCTTTATTTTAAGCTTATGATTTCCTTAAGTAAAATGCTTAAAAAGTAAATACATCTTCAAGAATGTGTCCCCTTTATGTGCACATTTATGCCTGTTTCTCAGAGTCGAGCCAGAATTTTATAGCCTGGTCCAATTTTTCCTTATTTCCACACTTCCTGAATGACAGCAGTATTTCTCTCTGGAGATTTTTGAATGTCCCATTTAAAAAAAAGACTAAGAACCCCAAAATGCATCAGGGCAGTGGTCATTGAACATATGGCTCTCTGGTTACACAAGCATCTGCTCTAAGCCTGAGTAGCTGGACAATGGATTGGTGTGGACTGCTTATTAGGAAGGCTCCTTCCCTCTTTTTGAGAATGGAAGTGGATACTGTCAGAATACAGCTCATCCTACAGCTAGCTCATAGAGGGCAAAATTTCTGGACAAAAGGTTATCTTTTTTTTCCCCACAGATGGTCACTACTCTTTACAACAGTCTGCTGCCCAGACACTGTGAAGCATGGTTACAGCTCAGGCTGCAGAACCATGTGTACAAATGGAGTCAACCTGGATCCCATGCCAGAAGTCTGCCCTGAATTTCACTTAGCAGAGTTGTCTGGCAAGCCATTTCAGTCTTTGATATCTTTGCAGACTAAGCCATCAAAACCAGACATGACAACAGTGGTATGGAAGGTCATTTGCCCAATATTTTTCTGGCTTAATTTTAGAACGCAAGAAAAAAGGCCTTAAGGTATTTTCAATCGGCAACATTGTTTTTACCTCACTGTTTAACCAGTTCAGTGTTAATTCTCATAGTGATATATTACTCTGATGTAACCACACTCCCACATTGTTAATAACAAAGGCAAACAATTGTACTGTGACTCACTCCTTCCTCCTTTTTTCTCTAACAATAAAACAAATATAAAACTCAGCATAAATAAAGAATAAAGATGTCATTACAGAAGTAAATGGTGATTTATTAATTACTGTAACAGAAAGTGTAAACATAGAGCTTGTATAGAACTTAATCTAGTTTTGGAAGGCTCAATTCAAGTCCTTACTAGTAGAGAGTATTGTAAAACTCACTAATGCCTATAATAATTCATGTGGAAGAATTATTTCTCTCCCAAAGGATAAATTTATTGTTTACATGTTGTAGGTAACTTTTCCACAAAAAAAGATACGCAAATGCATATTTTAACAGTTTTAAAGACAAGCAGAAACAGTAGGAGAGGAGATCAAATGGTTTGGAATAGGGCTTGTGAAACAGTATCTAGATAAAAGCCCTTCTGTGTTTCTAGTCTCCAGAGTCTATCCATGCAGCATAATTTGACATGTACATGAAATACTGCAGATTGGCATTCAGAGTGACATATAATGCAATACCTTTACTGAGAAGTAAAAGATGATATTTAAAATTATTTATCATATGGCAGTATCACCCTACCTCTTTTTCATTTCATCCAGGTTCCAGCATAATTATTTTATATGTTAGCATTTAGAACTTGAAATGTAAAATGATGAAATAACTGAAACTTTAAAAAATTTTATCTATAAAACACATAACCAGTAAAGAAAAGATGCTTAAAAGCAAGACAAAACAAATTTTTTTGCTTGCTCCAGTTGCTAAGAATTTAAAAGACTGGACAACAGAATTGGGATTGCTAAATCCCAGTGTTTAGATGTCAAGTTCCAAAATAAGTTAGAAATTATAACTGTTTCAGACATGACTCATAAGATGTGCAACAGCATGCTTGGTTTTGCTTTAGTCATACACATTAAAGATACATGGATCCTGCATCAAAAAGATATTACATAAGAGATATAACTTTATTTAGTTTATTTATAGTCCCACGCAGTTTAAAAAGAAGATATTTAGTTTGAACAACATCATTCTTTTCTCCTATGTAAATAAACGTTAATACTATAGAACAAGCCCTTAGATGGTAACCTATGTACTCAGAGCAGAAGTCACATGAGAGTCCTACTTACATGATTCACACTGAAAAATGAGTGAGTAAAGTGAAGAATGACTAGCTATAAGTAAGCAGCAACGACATTTTTTTTAAACTGGCATTAACACTTGGAAAATGTTAATGTCAGCCTGGAGTCTGAGCATGGGATCCACAAAGGCCAGTACACTGTTGGATGCCTATTGTAGGAAATGGGAGATTTGCTTTTCTCCAGGTTTTGATAGCAAATCTCTGCACAGGAAGGAGACACCTGCTGCTGCTGCGGATTTGAAGGCATGGACCTCCTCATTGAGACAATCACTTCCTCCAAAGAAAGAAAGATGCCAGTCTTTACACCAACAGTTCAGCAACCCCAAAGTTCATTTATAAGTAGAAATACAAATTTTCTTCTACTTTTGCTAAGATAGCAGCAAACGAAACTAAAATCTCCTACTTAGAACAGGGAGTTAAGCTCTGGGCTAGTGGATTGTCCTGCCCTGGGCCACATTCAGTTGCTCTTCTTAAAGCTTGCCTATATGTATGTATAGCTTGGCTCCCCAAACGAAGATTTGGAAAGGGCTCTACCAATCAACATGGGTGTGTCCTTCGAGCCCGTGCAGTGGATTTTTTAGGTGAGGCACAGTGTGCGCAGAACTGTCCCCACCGTTTAACTCCTAAGGTTCATCTGCCATGGCCCAGCAAGCTTGGACAGTGATAGGGAAGTCCTCAGGACTAGAACCTACAGCGCCCGGTATTGCCAGGAGGTCTCCCATCCAAGTACTAACCAGGGCTGACCCTGCTGAGCTTCTGAGATCTGACAGGATTGGGTGTCAGGGAAGCATTTAACTGCCTAACGCTTGCTTATTTACTAGGGCAGTATTCCACTAGGACAAGTAATGGATTATGGGTCATATATACACTTGGCTAGCTATCAGGCTGGAAAATTCTTGGCCTTACATGTTTTTGGTGCAGTTTTTTTGACATGCGATACTGGTATAAAACAGAAAAACTGAAGGACACAGCTTCCCACAGCTCCATAATACAGGATCCCACTACGCTTTACACTGATTACCATTATTATTGCGATCTTAAAATAAAAATAGCCAATGAAAGTACTATTTTTCCCAACAGTTTCCATCTGACATAAGGAAAAAAATAATGCAACAGCCTTATAGAGTCCTAAGAGGACTAAGAGGAATTTATTTGTATCTATAGTGCAGAGCTGACCCACAAGGCACCATTCTGAAGGCTTGCATGCTGGAGATCAGATATTTCCTATGAGATCCAGAAAAGTGTTTGGTTGCTTCTCACATGCCTTCTGTTTGCAAGGTACTTGTGACTGTGGGGAATTGTATGCAATGACTCATAAAGGCAGCAAAAAAATGTCTGGCAGCATTGATGGATTTTCTGCTGCTTCATCTTGCTGTTTGCATCTTTGACTCTGTAAAGAGTTTGTATTAATTGCCTGAATTTCAGTGTCATTTATATTGTAAACAACACATGAGATGCAGTTGTAAGATGCAGTTCAATATACCAGTGCTTCCAAAGAAGGCAAACAAAATGGCACAGGCTTTATCATTGTATTTTCATTGAGGGTACCCCATTGGTTTTAGTGATCTTTGAAACCTCTCAAGCTTATAGCTGCCTTAAGACCCATGTCAAATGATATAAATTACTCTTATGCTTAAAAAGTAGATTAGAGGAAGCTAAAAGAAATAATTTGGGTTTAATTCACTTCATTTTCCAGTGCAACAGAAATCTACAGAACAAGAAATATCTATAATACATAGTGGCAGAAGTAGGAATTATTGGCATTGATTATGGAATGCAAAGTAACTCATGTTGAAATGCATTCTTGATATCTTTTTTTTTTAATTTGTGTATACAATTCTTTTCCACTGGTGGAATTAATTTCTCTGTATGTTTTTTTTTCTGCTAAATGTGTTCCAGTTACTATTTTCATTTTAGAAGTCTGTGGGCTTGTAGCCATATGAAACTACCAGTGACACATTTCCTGAGTGGGGGAAAAAAAAAGCTTCTTTGTTCAACAATAAGAACAAATAAGACACAAATTTTTACAGAGAAGATAATTTCTTTGTTGCAGGAAGGGGTTTTTTTAATATCTTTTATGATCTTCCTGCAAGTCCTGACACGTTTTAACATCGGCTAACACAATTTCTGACTGTAAGCACTTAGTGCTATGCACAAGATTTCCTGACATCCTTACAGAGCAAAACTCCTTCTATCACCCTGTGGAAGTCAGGGCTCTGTGCCAGTGTTCCTTAGCAGCTAATTCTCCTGTCATTCCCATATCATGTAATAGATAATGTCATCCTCAGAACTTATCTAGACAATATCCTTGTGCTACTAGAAGACTTTACACCTCTGTCCACCTTTTATTTATTTTGCTCTTGATAGCATATATTAGTGAGTGTTTCATTTTTTATTCATCTCCAACACCCTGATTTCTAAGGAAACAAAGACATCTCCATACAAAGATATGAACATACCACCACTGCTGCCAATACAGAGTGCATTGGTGTGAAAAATTTATTCCCGCTTGTGACAACTACTGTGGTTAATCAACTTTTAGAGATACTTTAGTGGCAATAAATAATCTGCCAGTTTTTGACCAACTTCAGTTTCTGAATGGATTTACAGAATCACAGAAGAACAAGACTTGGGGTTGTAAGGGACCTCCACAAATCACCTAGTCCAATGTCACTGCTCAAGCAGGTTTAACTGGAGCAGGTTGCACAGGATCATGTCCAGGTTGGTTTTGAATCTCTCCGGAGACGGAGACTCTAAAAGCTCTCTGGACAGCCTATTCCAGTGCTTTGTGACCCTCACAGTAAATTTTTTTCTCATATTCAGAAGGAATTTCCTATGTTTCAGTTTGGGCCCATTGTCCCTTATGCTGTTGCTGGGTTCCACTGGAAAGAGTCTGGCCCCATCCTTTTGACACCTACCCTAATGTATTTGCAAGTATTGATAAGACACGCTCTCTGTTTTCTCTTCTTCAGGCAGAACAGTCCCAGCTCACTCAGCCTTTCCTCATAAGAGATGCTTCTAATCATCTTCATAGCCCTCTGCAGGACCCTTTCCAGTAGCTTCTGGTCTTGAACCAAGGAGCCAAGAACTAATCTCAATGTGATCTCTGCAGGACTCACTAGAGGGGCATGATCACCTTCCTCCACTTGCTGGCAGTGGTCTTCCTAATACAGCCCAGGATACTGCTGGTCTTCTTGGCCACATGAACACACTGCTGGCTCATGCATGGCTTGCTGTCCACCAGCATTCCCAGACCTTTCTCAGCAGAGCTGCTTTCCAGCAGTTGAATAGTATCATTAATCATCTCAGAATAGAGCACAAGATCTGACAGAAATGGAATTTTTGACAGAAGTAATTCTAGATAAAACAGTGACCAGGAGTTAAGGGCAGTAAAAGGAAATTTCTGTAAGTTTTACTCTTGATCTTTTTTACTACTTTATAGGCAATAGTTTGTAATTACAGAGCAGAAATTCTTGCCTTAAGAATTTTTTTTGCTATATTTGTAATCACAGTACCCTTAAGACCATTTAAGCTTTTGTGGGCAAGACTGAAGTTTTTAAAACTACAAGGCACTGTAACCTCTTGTTCTTAAAGGCTAGTTTCAGTGCATTAGAAAGTTAACCATGACAAATTGATGTGGAAAAGTCATGACATTTCATCAAGAACTTGTTCTAAGGCAATGGAATCTGTAAATACACACTATTGTGGGAAGTTCTCCTGCTCCAGTAGTTGGCAGTTCAAGAAATGTTCTTAAATGCCATCAATCCCTATTCTAGTAAATGTGTTTCTATAAAAACAAGATTCTTACCAAAACGTAATTTCAAAGAAATTGATCAGTTTATACTAGCAACACAAATATCGTGTTTCTGTCAAAACTTTATTTATTTTGTTTATTTGATTCCATTTCTTCTTGTCAGACTTTTTAGAAACATGGGAATGTGTAGAGAGGTAAGAAAGGAAAATTTAATAGTGACCAAGTGAGCTGCAGAGAGGTTTACTAATGGCATAATATTTGGCAAGGCAATGAAGGGCACTTGTCATGAGCACTGAGAAGTTGAACTGTGGGATGCTCTGCCCAAGAACTCGTTAAAACCCCACAAGATGCTTCTTCCCATACAAGAACAAAGAAAGAAAGAAAGAAACAAACAACAAACAAACAAAAAGAAAAAAAATAAACCAACCAAAAACCAAAGGCTCAGATTTAAAAAATTCTTCATCCCTGCTGGTGAATACGTTTCCATAATGCTTCCCCTCTGTTTTTATTTTCAGTGTTTCCGTGGGTGTATCTCTTTGGGGAAGACCTGCGATTAGCTCTTCAAAGTAGAAGTTATGGTTCCTTAGGGCTCAGGGAGAAATGCAGCCACCTATAACAGGGGAAAAAGGTGAGCATGTACACAAAAGACATATTCCCCCTGCTAATCACAGTCTTAGGGAACCAGGAATTCTCTGTTGTATTTAGTACTGGCAATAGGGAAGGAGAAGGAGGTAGTGCGCGGTCTAAATTCAGTGGGGCCTTGGTATTCAGTGCCTTGCATCACAACAGGCTGTCTCTGAGAGTCTTACCAGCGCAGAGTAGCAGCTCTGCACTCCAGGTGAGTTTGTGGGAGTGCCAAGGCACAGTCCCTGTTGTCCTGTTGAAGTTTACCACTGAATAGGCATGGAGCAGCGCTCTCCCAGGTCCTGCACCTGCCCAAAGTGCTGGCTTATACCAGGCTCCTATGTAAATCCCCACAGGAACTCAGTGGAGATTGGAAGCCCCTTTGCCCTGGAGAGACTATCTCTGGCTCCACTAGCAGCAGCCATTCCCAGTGATTTCCTACAGGCATTCAGAAAACAAACTGCTGCCTCCTGTCTGCACATCTAACAGCTCAAGAGAGGTGAGGCTACTGCAGCTCTTTGTCCCCAGGGCTGAGCAGTAGCCTGACTGAAGACATATTCCCCGCAGGTGCATGCACTCTAAGCACTCATATACAATACATACATTGTTGGCTCCACACATCAGAGATGGGCACTCAGAGCACACACACAAACACAGACACCACCAACAAACCCACCTGCTCCCCTCTCTGGCTCACAAAGGTGGAGGTCCACTAGAGAGACTATCATATTAGGCTTCGTGAACGGAGATTTGGGAAGGGCGCTACCCACACTTGCTGCAAGCATGCTAGTGGCTAAAAAGGCTGATGCAGTGTAGGCAAGTCCAATCCTGAACTGCCTGCATGCAGGGTTGGGTCTGTGGCTTCCAGCTGCTTCCTATCACCTGCCGTTTTGACTCTCATCTGTCACTACAGGGCTTTGCAATGTGGGTGAACCCTTTGAGCCTGTGCAATGGATTTTTTAGGTGAGGCACAGCGTGTGTGGAACTGGCCCCACCCTTTACTCCTAAGGTTCGTCTGCCAGGGCTGAGCAACCTTGGACAGTGACAACAAATACCTCAGGATGTACGTTTGGTTAGAGTATCCTTCTCTCAGATGGAGAGCCTTACAGGGCCAAGCGAGCTCCATCTGCCCGGGTTTGGAGTTAGAGTTGTCCCTCTCCTATAATGGTTGCCAGGGGGCTAGCGAGCCCATCCTGCCCGTGGACACACTTTGTCTGACCCTTCAGCTGAGACTTGTCTGGCATGAGAGACTCTACTGGAGGTACATACCACCACCAGCATAGCACACAACCTCATGAGAGCACACAAGCTTCTCCCCCATGACAAGGGGGTATTCCTGGAGAAGAGTAAGAATATACACGCATGTGTAAAAGATGGGTCCCTACAGCAATTTGCCTCACTATCCATACATGTTCCCATGACCAGAGCTGGCCCTTACAGACTTGCTCACCTCCTTGGTTCCTGAGGCCATTTCACTTACCCCCTGGCTACATCTTCACTAGTGATCAGTCACACAAACACCAGAAACACACAGGCCCTTTGTCTTATAGTCTGGTTCCTGCTGCAGCACTCAGACCCTCAGAAACACAGATGCACACAGAATAGCAGTGCACAGGAAAAGGTTAGGAAGGAACTTAATAAGCAGATAGAACCAACTACACTGGTCAGGCATGGGACACAGGCAGACAAGCAACAATGTCAACTTTTAAAAATGTCAGAAATTGTAATAGAAAGAATTCTACCTATACATTTCTGCAATAATTAACAGTTCCAGCGATGGACATAGCAACTCAAATTTAATGTATCTTTCCTCAAATAATAGGCCTGAATACTGAGTTACTGAGTGAGACCAATGTTATGGATTAACATAGCTACCTATAGGCCAAGAATGGTACTCTCTGTCATATATCACATTACTTGCAAAAAAATGCCTACTGTTACCACCTAAACTGGAGCATAGCTCTAATCATTCAGAGTAGCTTTCCTGAGGGGAGAAACACTATCTCAGTGGAGGCAGGTGGAAATTTCAGAGAAAAGAACCAAGTTCTGCCAGCTTCCTATCGACAGCCCTGTGTTCTATAACTGCTTCCATTGATCTATGGGATTATTCATGTGGTAATGTTCTTTGTGCAATGGAACAGAACTACTTACTTGTAAATTCAAACTCAACATGGTTAAGGTGCACAATCTGGCTCGTTTGTTTTGTAGCTACAACCCACTGACTTTCTAAATTATTATGGAAGTATCAACAGCTGTTCTTTCCACCCAACTATTTCATGTTGAGCTGGAATGCACACTAATCCATCAGTAATGAGAACCAGCTCCTTCACAGACTACGTATAAACAAAGAAAATCATATTGGAAAAAATGGACATGTAAAAAGTTCCTTAGCAATTAAAATGTCCCAGCTCTCTCTGTGAAAATAATACATAGATGATTCATATGAAAAAGCACCCTTGGCAACTTGGGGAGGGGGGGACGGGGACAGAGGATGTTCTCTTTCTGTGCTAGGTGTATAAAAACCTTTGCCAAATTTGAGAGGACAGAATCATGCACCCAGTACAGTAAAAAGTTATTAGTATTCATACACACACCAAAAGAAAAAAAGCAAACTGGCACCTCTGATATTCAGAAGAAAGACTGTTCAAGTCCATGTTCAGAGTAGTTTTCCAGGATAATTTGTGACATGGTTCTCTCAAATACAATTTTCATGACATGCTATTCAGGGAGGAAAAGTGGGCAAAAAGCATCTGAAAACTTCCACCAAGAATTACAGGCACATTGCTTTTTCTTAACAAGACTTCATTCAAGTCTTTTTTTCTCTCTAGGAAATTACGTGAGTTAAAACTGAGCTGAGGGCTCTTGGACTATTCTGCTTCCTTCCACTGTAAATCCCAGAGGCAGCTGCATGAAAGGTCAGCAGCAGCAACAGCACCCAGCCCTGCAAGGAGAAGAGGTGGTAGCAACTGCCATTTTAAGAACAAGCTACAGGCAAGGTTGAACTGATTCCTCTTGAGCTAGCTCCAGAACTGGAAGTAGTGCAGAGGCACACAAGCTCAACACATGGAAATGCCCACAGACCCATGCAGTGAACGGCAGGACTGGTCAGCTCAAGGATACTGCAATATGAACACTGGTTTGGACCTGAGCTTTAAAGTCCATACAGTCAAGGTAACTTTGATTGAGAAGTAGCTATTGTGACTTCTTTGAATTTTAAGATATCAGTAATTTTGCATTTACAAATACATTATATTTAAATAGAACCAATTGTCAAAAAAGATTGCTTAGATTTTTAATTAGTTCACTGTTACAAATTAATATAGACTTACTGCAGCAACTGCATTTTTCAGTTTTCTGTGTAATTAAACGTTTTATACTTTTAGTTGTATATTTGTTAGATTCCTGGGGGAAATTGCTTTCCCATGGAAATGGTTCCAAGTGTACCAATTTCCACTTAGAAATGCATTATTGCAATAAAACCTTCCATTTCAATTTGCTGTGGCTTCTGAATTTTGTTAATCATTAGTCACAATTTATGTCTGTGGCTTCTAATGCAAAAAATATGCAAACTCCCTACTTATTAACTCATCAGCAAACTCCTGTAATGCATACTGAGTCAAGGAACAGAAAAAGTATCCTATGATTTATGGTTGTATTACTTACAAAAACTTCTAAGTGTGTATCAGATTCTTCTGATGATTGTGGTTGACATTTTCCTGCATGTGAGTTGTAACAGCCATAGGCTGTGTACTTTTTAAGTTGTGTTTCCAACCTGTTTGCAGGCCATGGAATAACAATGGAAGGTCACAAAGTACATAGTGCCTCAGGAGGATAGCCTGCACCAGATAAGGCAGGTAGGTGTAGATAGTTGTGCAGCATGAGAACACAGTACTGGCCAGAGGCAATGGCTGGAGATAGTTTAAAGCTCTCAAGCAAGTACATCTAGGCTGTAATTTAAGCAACTGTCAGCCTGTTCTTAAAGCCAAATGAGTCTCTAGTAGTCCATGATGGAATCTTTAGCTGATAATTGTAGATAACTAAGGAGAAAATGTAGGTTCTTGCTACTCAATACATACATGCATATATAGTTGAGCTGGGGAAGATGGGCATTATTCAACTCCTCTGCCCTGGTTATGTCGCTGATGATGAGCAGCCATTTGGCCATGTAAGCTTTTCCAGAATTGCCCAATTCTACAAACTGCCAGAGTGGTGGGATTTATGGCCAGTGCATGCTACAGCTGTCTTTGCACAATAAAAGGTCATAAGTGCTTGGCTACAGGCACCACAAAACTGACAGAGTGAGTGTGAGTGGAAAGAGCTACATTAGCAAAGAGGCACTAGCCCAGCCATTATCCAGTATAAAAAGATGGGCATGCAGATGGGGTCCAAATGATCACTGCTTACTCTTCATCATTGCTAATAAAATGAGGAATAGCCCATAGTCAGCTGTTCACAAGGATAAGGAGCACTGGTTTACTAACTGTTCTTTGCTGCACCCAGCTGGCAAAATGAAATGCATTTCTCAGAATAAAGATATTCATAAGAAAATTGTTTCTGTCTGCAAGCCATCTATAGCTGTAAATGGTCTATGAACAGCAGTTTTTAGTAAACAAGCTTGAAATT
The DNA here is from genome assembly GCA_013396695.1 of Sakesphorus luctuosus. Taxonomy (NCBI): domain Eukaryota; kingdom Metazoa; phylum Chordata; class Aves; order Passeriformes; family Thamnophilidae; genus Sakesphorus; species Sakesphorus luctuosus. The sequence continues at coordinate 1,183,130 of VWZD01012268.1, forward strand.
ACTGAGTATATTAGTGAGGCTATTTAGCCACAGGTTTCAACAGAGGATTTTCAGCTGAATCCCTTGAACTGTTCTGCCACTTTACTGACTCCACACTGCACTTGAGTTCTCAGCATATTCATAACTAATGAATACCAAATGCTCAGAGTATGATCAGCAAAAACAACAGAAGGATAGAAACTGCAAAATAGCAGACCTAATTAGAGAATTAGGGATTTCTTACAAAATATACTCTATTCCTAGAAAAGGTAAGAGCTTTTTTGTGCAGCAGGAAAACAATGGCATACGATTCACATATCTGGAGGGCTTAAATGGATGTCTATAAACTTTTCAGAAGGGATAGGCACTCCTCATATCTTAGGGAGTGTTTTGACTGTCTAGAGTTTAATGATGGCAACAATAGGATTGAGTGTTCATGCATAAGAATCAGTAGAAAGACAAGACAGATATCATGGTGGGACTCTTAGGTAGCAAGACCAGTTGTTCTCTGTGCATCTAGTCCCCATGAGCTGGAACACGGGGACAGGGAGCACAACGAAGCCCCCACAATCCAAGAAAAATGTTCAGGTACCTGCTACCCCACTTAGACAATCACAGGTCTATGGGGCCAGATAGGATCTACCAAAAGGTACTGGGAGAGCTGGCGGAAGTGCTGAGTCACTTCAACCATGTACCATCACTCCTGGTTACTGAATCAACAGTTGGATGTGATGGTTTTAGAGGTCCTTTTCAACCTAAAAAAATCTATGATGCTGTGAAACATCCTAAGAAACCCACTGTCATCATCTAAGCATTACTGATGCTCTCCAACTACCTTTCTATCAGCAGTGACAAACTGAGAGAGCTGCTCATGCTGCCTTGTAGTACACTTCCTGCTCTGAATTCTCACTCCAGAGTAGAATGAATTTAAACTTCCTTTTTATTACAGGATAATGTCCAAGACTGTAAAACATCATCCTGTAATGCTGTGAAAGGAAAGAAATTATTGTCAGCTCTCCCTCTGAAATGAACTTCCAAAAAATACTGGGGAAATAGAGATTTGTTGTAGAGCTCTGCACATTCATTTTTACTTTTTCTGTTATTTTTCATTATTTGACAGCATGTCTCTCTTATGTATATTTTAGGCACCTAAGGCTATTGCAGGCTTTATATTTAAGACAGATATAATGGTTAAAGTATTCAATGCTTTTGTTGTTAAAAAAATAATTAGAAAATTTAAGAGAGTTGCTACCGAAGAGTGATTGAAATACCATCTTTTCTTGATCAAAGTAACTTTATGTCAATACTGAACTTATTCTCATCAGCAGGAAACTCTTCAGTCATTAAAAATGTTACTAAAACCATTTTAAGAGAAAAATATTACAACAAACCCCAGAATGACAGATAAGGTCTTTGAAGATCTGAGCCCAAATTCTTCAGTAATGAATAGCTGTTAGCAGTCCAAATATTTCTTTTCATCTTTTATTTACAAAAGAAAAGCAAAGAAAAATATTTGGCTGTCAAAGCTTTTCCTTCTATATGGCCAGATGCCAAATTAGCTATTACATGATTCATAACTGTCATGAGACACATAGTATTAGCGCATTACAGTGAAGTCTGTTGTCCCCCCTTTGTTTAGTCTGATGTGCTGTATTCATTTCTTAAATCATAAACTAGTGATGGCCATTAGGGTTTATTAAGGAGATCCAAAGTTATCCTGCATTTCTGTACTACATGGCAAGAGGGGCCACTGTAATACCATGTTATTTGATACACTAAGATTTTTAGATGCTAAATGCCAACAAAAAGGAGAAAATACATCAGAAAATAGTACACATTCATGAAATATTTGGTCCTGAATCCACTCACAACCTGTTTATTTCTTTGTGTTGTGGAAAAAGTGGCAGGACTTAGGTCTCTCTCTCCCCTCCTATGCACACAAACACCCAACCACAGTCACAAGCATGCATGTTTTATAAAACACCTCTTATCAATCTTCAATTTAGTCCCCTTTACTTGAATATATTACTGTGTTTCATTAAAATACGACAAAGTGAAAAGAGAGAAAACTTCTCTGAGCACTTCATCACTTGCAGTTCCTCAGGCAAGTGCTTCCTAATTCTTCTGTGCTTCAGGCTGAATAATGCTGGCAATCTATTTTCAATTTTTCATCGTTATATAATGGTATTTTCCCCTACAGATACCTGTGATTCCTCCACTGTTCATCTAGGCTATTATCCCCAGGAGACTTCTTTTAAACTGGGAAAAAGGAATTATTTTGAAAGTACTGATATCCAGTATTTGTGATTAGGTGTAAATCAGATTGGTGTAGAGATCATTAGTGGTTGCAAAGACACATTTCAAATCATAACAAAAGATCACTAGAAAAACATGGGGAAAATAATTAATTCCATTTTTTGTTCCTTGGATTTTTTTTGCCTTATTTAATAATAAGGAAAAAAAGTCACAGAAAACTAGAGATTTTTATTTGAAATAAAGCACAGACCTGTCTGCGTTTTGGCTCTGCTTTCATCTCTCTGTCTTGGCAATGTTAAACAAGTGACAATATAACCCTTCCAGGCTTAACCTTATCTAGATCCAGTAGTAATGCTTCCTTGTGGCACTCCTATGAGTTTTGTTATTAAATATTTGTAAAACTTTCTTGTTGGGGCCCTGGCTGTGCTTTGGGACAGCCCCTGGGACGGCCCCTGCCCTTTCTGAATAATGACAGCAGTCTTCTGCCTATGAGATGGCTTGGTCAGATGTGTGACACCCATGGGGCGTGGTTATTGGGGTATAAATATGTGGAGTAAATTGAATAAAGTTGGATTTCAGTTTCAGCATCACATTGATGTAATTGAGTCCCATCTAGTGGCTTGCAACACTTTCTGTAGACAATTGCAAAACCAAATCATACTTGTTGGGTTGGGGGTTTTTGTTGTGTTTTTTTTTCTTTTTTCTTTTTTTTTCTTTGTTTTTTTTTGGCTAACAGATATATCATAAACAATGCTGGGAAGCCAAAGGAAGCAAGACATCCACACAGACTGCAAATGCCATTTTCCACCACACCCAGAGAGAAGAAGGTGATGAATGCCAGGTTGTCCCATTTTCAAGACTTATTTAAACAATGTAATATCCTTCTTTAAGTAGAAAACTGCTAATATCCAAGCCAGCCAGAACCGGGATTGGAAACAGATAACTCTATTTTTAAGCTTTTTAGTATCCTGAGAACCAGGGAAATGAACTATTTCTGTGACAGAGGAACAGAGCCCTTCATGAGAAGAGGTTGAGGAATAGATTAAAACACCACATGAACGAGACATGTCCACAAGGCTAATACAATATTCTTTGATGTATTTCAACAAGATGTTTGAGTCATAGCTGGGAACTGATGCATAGCAAAACAACAGCTAGAAAAGATCATGAGAAAGGGAAGGAAATACATGCCTGTCTTTGGCAAAGTACTAATTTTGTCTCCCGCTCTAGACAGCCTCTATCTGCCTGTTCCTGACCATCTTTTACCCCAGAGTAAACCACTTGTAGTGGTTTTAGCTAAACCTCAAATGAGCAGGCTCAGAGAATCTACGTGGATTGAGGAAGACAGCTGTCACCTGACTGGGTAACCAAGGAAATATTTCATACCAGATGGCGCAAACCTAAGATATGTGTGCAGCAGTGGGAGGTGTTTGGGCAGTTCCAACATGGCTGAGGTACAAGCTGGATGTGGTGCAGCTCCTGTCTTGTTGGAGTAGGCCCTGCTGCTCTTGCTGCCGCTACTTGCATTTTGTTTGAATTCAGGAAAGTAAAAACATTTTGTTGTTATACTTTGCTTCTTGCTGGGTATCTTTTGAGGTGCTCATAGATCAAGAGTAACAGAATCTGGTTTTAGTGAGAAGTAAAAATTATTGTTATACCTAACTTGTGTAAGTGTGGGTTATATTGTAATTTTCTCTTAATTTTCTCTTTTCTGTATAAATATATATAGTTAGTTTCAGCATAAACCTAGTTTGGAGGGGGTTTTTTCCCTCTCCCTTTTCTTTCCTTTTTACTCTGTCTTCGCCAGTTGGCGTTTTGCCAGCTCAACCCAAGGCACCACTTTAAGGCAATTAGACACTTACACTTACATCCTAAGTATTATTTTCTTCTAATAGCACCAGTATATACTGAGAAGTTGGGGTGAACTGCTCACGACACTCAAACCTATATTTCTTTTTGCAGTAAAGTCAAGCATTGCTATATCTGCTTTCCCTGTATATAAATGCTAATGAAGGATACCTGGTAGCATGAGTTACAGAGATACTGTCATGGACAAGACACAGACTTACCTGCTTTTTCTCTCCAGTGAACTATTACAGCAAAGGGGGATGGAGAGGAAAAGAAATATGAGAGGGAAGAAATGCTCTAATTTCATTAAAAAACAAACAAACAAACAAAACCCAACAAGACTATTTGTCAGTAAATCAGACAGAGAAACAAATTGTTCACTTCCGAAACACACAAATCACATTCCTTGCAAAATGTCAGGGCAGATCATTCATCATGTGCCTGGGGAGATCACAGCCAGCAGCGTGTTCCAGATAGGCGGATTGTCCTGATACAAGGGAAGTGCTTCTGTAGCACAGGGCAGCAGAAAAGCTGGTGTACTGTGTTCATCAAATTATCACAGGAATTTTTGGAAAAAAGATAAAAACCAAAGAGGTTGGATGGAAAATCACAGTTTACTCTTTTAAAAAGTGCTATACAAAACATCACAGCTTTTATATAGGAAAAAAAATATTATTTTCTTGCTCAGTTCCACAGTACTCACAGAATCACAGAATATGCTGAGTTGGAAGGGACCCACACAGACCACTGAGTCCAACTCAGCCCTGCACAGGATCACCCCCAAGAATCACACCATGTGCCTGAGAGTATCCAAACACTTCTTTACCACTGTCAGGCTTGGTGCTGTGACCGTAGTCTATTACATCTTTAAACAAGAGCCAAAGAAGAGGCTGATTTATTCATGGATCAGTCAAAATCGGGTGCTCTTACAAATTTCATTGCGCTCTCATCTCCTTCTGTGGCTCAGTTAGCACTCCTAGTATTTCACCAAATGGAGCACAGTGCTGTGACAGATCTGACAGGCCCAGGGCCCCCTGCTAAAATGACAACACTTTGTAACACCTTTCATGTTTCACAAACCCAAATTAAAATGCAAATAGTATATATTTCAATATATATTTAGAGACATAAAAATGGTGATGTGTAGATCTATATATGGGTAATTTACACATGATGATAATGCATGATATTTTGGGGTTGAAGACAGGGAATATGGTAGCTAATTGAGACCTCAGATAGAAAGAAGGCAAAATTGTTTAACTTGTTCATCAATGACTTGGACAAAGGGACGGAGTGCCTCCTCAACAAGGTGGCCTTCCAACCTGTGTGCTGTCCGTTAAGTCGACAGACAGTGTTGGGGACATAAGGATTTGATTGTCTGGAAATGCTTACAGCTAATAACTTTTAATTAATACAGTTAAAACTAGAAATCTTTGCATTTTTGTCTCCCTCCTCCCTTTCCCGCAACAGACATACAATCACAAATATCTAGGAATCACAGTAAACAAAACCATACAGGAATGATTACTGCCTTCCACTGAGGGAAGTGCTTAAGTAGGCTTTAAAGATACTGTATTCAGTATTCTGGTCCACCCTAAGCTTTCTTCATTTGGAGGATTTGACAAATGCTATTTCAAATCTCTGTTGCTACTATTTCTTCCAGGAATTCTGATCTTATCAGAGCAAAACTATGCCCAGCGTGACAAGTTATGAGCCAGCATAGCAGATGTTATTCCCTGAATCCGAAAGTCACCTTTGATCAAGCAGCGTGGGTGTTGTCAGAAAGAGTATAAGCTTCCCAAGAGGACGAAGTTCATATGTAACATCAGGGCCACAAGCCAAAAGAGCAATTTTGTCTTTACTTTAGTCCTCAGAAAAGGGATTTCTCTTAATAGTATCACTCTTGTTCTGAATATTAATTACAGGACAAATAGATTGCAACTTCACTACAGGAACACATATGGCTCATTAATTTCTCCAGATAAAAGTTAATAGTTTACTCATTACTCAAGTTATTTTAAAGTAGCTGAATACATAGATACAAATATTTTCAGGATGAGAACGTCGCTACTACCCATGGGATGATTTTATTTGCAGTCATTATGACAACAGCTATTGCAGGACAGTTTGTGAATCCTCAAAAACTTCAGATAGTCTGTATAAATGCTCTTAAGAGTCTCAACTACAAACAAGTCCATCTTGCTGAATTACATCCAAATCCTGGGAACTGCTGATGGCAGAGCATTTGCAGCCTCGCCCTTCCCCATTTGCAGCCAAGGAGCTGGAGCTGCTGCCTTGACTCTTGCCAGCACTGCCTCAGCCAGGGCAGCAAACGAGACCCACACTGTGATGCCAAAGGGCAACGTCAGAAAGCGACTGAGATACACGTATGCATGTGTATCTACTGATGAACACACACACATTGGATTTATTTGCCTCTAAAACAATCTTCAATGATTTAGTGCTCCCAAGTTACATACACTTACCCTGGACTTGCGTCACTGAAATCAACTACTGGAAGAGGGACAGAGCCAGGGCAGCATGAAAGCATATACCTAGTGCTGTTAAGTTCCTTGACATATGCAGCGTGTTCTTCACTGTCTACTAATGTTCCCACAATTTGTTGGGACCTGTTTCATATTAGAATACAAGTTGCTATGGGCAAAGCGTGTGTGTACTTGGCACATCTATAGCACCCTGATCCGGGCTTGGGGCTTAATTGCTTTCATTGCAAGTAATACATGACAAAATTAGTCACATAACTCAAGAGAAAAAGTAGCACTAGGCAGTTTCTAAACAACCTGCAGATGGGAATTGTTCACACAAACAATTCAGCAAGCATTCAGCATGAAATATTTGACAAAAATAAAAAGTTATGCATAGCTAACTACAGGCAAAGCTTTCCATGTCAAGCTTGAACAGAACTCTATTTTGGGCATGAAGGTTTTACCTCCAATTGCTTAGAAATTTTCTAAATGTTAGCAGTTTCAAAAGGAAGTTTTCTATATCTTTCCCTCCCTCTACTGTTTCTGTGTGAATATTTCAACCATTTCTGAGAATGGGGTTGGGAGGAAAAAAAAAACCCTGCTGTTTGGTCTCATATGAAAATATTTTAATGCCATTTGGGGTTTCTCAATTTGAAAGGAAACATCATGCTCTTTATCTTGACCAAGAACACAAATTAAAGAGTTCTGCTAGGAAATATTTAGAGAGATTTTGTGGAAACCTACATGCACTATGAATGTTCTTTGAATGTGTTTGTTCATGGTATATTATTATTGTTAGAGAATTTGACCAGGGAAAATAAGTCATGTGTGTTTTGGTTATTGACAAGAAGTACACACACCTTGCTAATTATCAAAAATTAGGAGGATACAAAACATGTTATTAGAGCTGGTATGTTTGTGATTTGTATGTTAGTGACTAACTAACATACTGCATGCTAATTGCTGAGGGTTCCAATTAGATGACCTTTAAAGGTCCATTTCAACTCCAACTATTGTATGACACTATGACTACAGTATATGTTAACAAGATCAAGCTAACTCACAGCCTTATAATATAAAATTAATTAAATTTCTTTTGGTTTTTTCCATAGAAGCAATTTCATATTCACAACCT